>JAVTVY010032432.1:0-14019 GCA_036873755.1 Hanleya hanleyi
GACCGAAAAATCGATCAAAAATGCCGTTTTTGAAAATGACGTTACTGTGACATCATCAAAGCGGCCATCTTGGATTATTTTACATTTTCTGGTAGAGCTTGGCCCAGGGGTATAGTGTGGTAAGTTTCAGCTCCCTAGCTCAAGGGATAAAAAAAATAATTAGGGGGGGGGCATTTCGCCCCCCCCCCCCCCACAGGCCTGGACAGGTCCCAAAAAGCCCAGGCCAGATAGGGATGACGAAAATAAGGAATAAATCTTCGCCCCAACTGACAACGACCCACCCAGGCGCGATACCTCTAAGATCTAACGAACTATCCGCTATCTGACAACCCTTAACCCTACCTGGCCTGGGAGGTGGGGGGGAGGGGGCACTTTCGGCCCCCTCCCTCCCCCTGTTGGGTTTTTGCTCCTATCTCCGGAACGACAAAAAATTGAGAGCTGAAACTCCGTGACTTTTTAGATTATCATATTGGGGTCATTTTGAGCCTATTTGTATAATCTCCCGAGCAGAGGATCATGAGTAAATTTAAAATGGCGGCCATGTGGGGTACCAGAAAAAGTGATGTTTTCATCATAATATTTGCTTTTCTGTTTGGAAAAGTGGGTAAAACCTATTTTATTTCTGTCAGACTATTATTTACTAATTTATCATGCAGTTTTTGCGAAGAAAAAACAAAAATAAAAAATTCGAAAATTCTGACCGAAAAATCGTCCAAAAATGCTCTTTTTGAAAATGACGTCACAGTGACGTCATCATGGCGGCCATCTTGGATTTTTTTTACATTTTCTTGCAGAGCTTGATCCATGATATAGTGTGGTAAGTTTCAGCCCTCTAGCCTTAGCGATAGCGAAAATATATAGGGGGGGCACTTTCTGCACCCCCCCGCCCCAGGCTGCGGTAGGCCTACACCCCAAATCGCCCAGGCCAGAGAGGGTTAACGCAAATAGGCGGTGGCCTGCCATCCTGTGCTCTCATAAACATTCCAAGCACTATTACAGAAACATATTTATGGAGATCTCGAGTTTATGCTAATCTTTTTTCTTGGCGGCTTAGTGTACGAGTGGTGTACAAGATAAATATTCCAACCACGCGACTACAAACACAATGAGTTTAACCGTATCAGACCTGGGCGATTTGGGGGGTCTGTCAAGGGGGGAGGGGCACATCGCCCTAATTATTTTCATTACCCCATGAAGGCAGAAAATACTTTCATGCCATTTTAGGCAAGACTTCTGAGTGACCGCTTTTTTTAATGGTCTCACGACCCTGACTACCGAGGATTGTACAAATAGTCTCAAAATGACGCCAGTAAGATTATCGGGAAATTATTAGTTTCAGAAAGTTTCAATTTTCTTGTTGTCTAATAGCCACCCCCCCACCCCCCCATTCCAGATAGGGTTACATATAATTTAGCGGAATAAACTGAATGATCTGCGAATTATTTAACACATGTGTTAGGTCAATATTAAATTATGGGTGCTAAGTGTGGGCTTTCCATAAAGCACTCACAATGGAACGGGTACATGGCGAATTTGGTAAACAGTTGTTGAGAGTGAACATGTCGCAAATGTGGCTGAATATGGGGAAGTGGGTCGTGTATGCCATTTGGTAACAACAGGCTAGTGCGGATAATTAAATATTGGTTGAAATTTATACAGTCAAACAACCGTTTCTGGATGATTCTATATTCTCATAATATGAAGGTGCTAAGTGATAGTGGGGTCACCTCGAGACCCGCCCTCAGCACATGTTATTTGACAAATATATGCAGGTTTATGTCTTTGTGGGAAAGGATGTGTGATCTTTACATACGAAAAACTGCTTTGTTTGTTACGATAAATGAGCCAATATTTTGTTCATTCCAAAACTTGCAAAACCATATTTTTCTTGAAGAATACATATTGAAATTTTCGCCTGGGAAAAATTATGATGGTCAATTGCAGAAAACTGAATCTACGGTTTATAAAAATGTGATCCGCGGCATATTTTGGCGGTATTAATAGTGAGAATTCTCTGTTGTAGAAAAAATATTACACATCAAATCAAAATCAAACTTGATAGTTTCAAATTATCAAACTTGCTAATATGTTATGTGAAAATATAATTTTCTGATTTTTTATATTTATGCTATTTGCTGTTTAAAACTACATATACAGCAGAAAATAATTATCCAGTGTGAAATAAAATAATTTTCTGCACTTTTATGAGAGAATGTCAAATATGGCCGCCAATTTGATTTCACCCATGATCCTTTGCTCGGTTTTTGTCGTTCTTCTTCAAAATGATGTTTTTCTGATAAAAATGCCCAAAATTATTTTATTTCACATTGGATAACTATTTTTATTCTTTAAGTAGTTTTGTCAGAGAGAATAACATAAATGAAAAAATGGGAAAAAGGAGCGAAAAATCGCCCAAAAATGTATTTTTGGTATATGACGTCACTGTGACGTCATCAGAGTTAAAATAGGATTTGTTTGTTTTTATTCACATGTTCTGGTATCTTTGTACCAAATTAAGTGGCGCGACAAAGTTTTCGGTGCGGTTTAGAGCGCAAACATAAAACATCACGTACGAAAGTACTTTTCAAGCTTAAAGTGTATCAACTGGTCTGAGTATTTTCCGGGTCCTGTGTCGTGGGTTTGTGAATTACAACGTCTTGAAGTAGTGTGTTTGTGCACAAAATTTTATTTCGTGGTTAAAACAGCAGTCTGTTCTCTGCGTGAACATATGGAACCAGTCCAGAACCAAAAAAACTTTACTTAGAAATATTTATCCTGCCAATAGCTAATTATTGTCCAAAAGCGTCTTTGTGTTGTATTCACTGGAGCTTCCGGGGCCTAGGCGGCCCCTGGACCCTCGCCTGAATTATTGCTGGATCCGTCCTTGCCACCCCCCCCCCCCTCCCACCCCACTCTGAATTACTTTTCGACGCCACTGGAACAATACGTGTTATGCGTGTAGTATTGAAACACCATCATGACACGTTTAGGTCTAAATGCGTTCAGGACAGTGTTTAAAATCGATACACATTTTTGTTACACGTCGCAAATTAAACCCCGGATGAACGCAAAAACATTCAGCAACACATAAATACATGGCATGTTTAGTATTTAAACACATATCATGGGTCTTACCACACATTCGTAAACAAATTCCTAAACGACTAACTGAAAACACAAACCTAAACACAATATTTCGTAGCACAAAGCATGACATGTTTAGCATTCAAATGCAATATTACTAAACATGTTTAACTTTTGTTAGGGTCTAAATACAAACTTCTAAACTGGTTCAGCTTTCTGTTTAGGGTCTAAGCACAATATTTCTAAGCATGCTGGAAGTTGAACGTGTTAAAAAGTACAAAACTCGTGTTTAACATTATTTTATTCCTAAACGCCAAATTTACATTATATAGTAGGCTGTAAACGTGATAAAGGGAGCGCACAACTCCAATAGGCCGTTCGACTAAGTTAAATATGCTGAATGCCCAGATGACAATATTCCAGGCCACACCCATCAATCAGACGTCATATCGATTAATCAATCAGAGTTGCTATAATATTCCTTTGTTGATGTGATAGCTGACTGTGTGTATGAAACCAATGTTTGTACACATATTTACGCCGGAGTTACATGTAATTGGGTTTGGCATTGAAAGAGTTGATTAAGTTTTTCGTAGTGTACTTGAATGAAAAATTAAATTGGATAAAAAACATATCAACGAACTCTGCAAGAAAATATCCAGGAACATCGGTATGATTAATTCAATCAAGGAATGTCTAAACAAAAGAACCCTTTATATCTTGTACTACTCACTCATTTATCCCTATCTATCCTATTGTAATGTCATTTAGGGCAACACTTATGTTAGCCACTTAAAACCTCTAATTCTCCTGCCAAAAAGAGCAACTCGAATTATTTCCCTTTCGAATAAATTCGAACACTCCAATCCTTTATTTGCCAGCCTCAAAATACTGCCGGTCTTAGAACGTAATCGTTATGTTATGTTAAAATTCTGTCAGAAATTCATCCATCATTGCTCATTGGTGCACAAACCATTCCATAATTACTTCACCAAATTATCTGACGTACAACATTATCCTACTAGAGGTTTCTCAAACAAATTATATAGACCCTTCTTCCGAACTGATCTTTCATTTCACACATCAAAAATCAAAGCCCCTAGAGAATGGAACATATTACCCTTCGACTTATAAAAACGTACATCCATATCATTATTCAAAACATTTGCGAAACAATATCTACAAACAGATAACACTACACCCATTTACGTTATTAATTAAACACATACAGTATTTACCAATGGTTGTATTTTATTCACCGCACTCGCTGATAATTACTGTTTATTCCTAAACATTTCACAAACATAAACTGACGTCTTTATAAATGTACATGCCCTTCGTATTATGATGGGATACCACAAGCCCCCTGGGGTTTTTCCTACCGATCACCATATCCTTCTTCTTTATCAACATCTGTGTATATATCATTACATCATGTGTTAATTTGTTATCAATTTCTCGGTTGGTGAATACAAAAATTCAATTGAATTCAATACTTCGAAGCTAAAAAAGACAATTCCCACCAGTTTGCACGAGTTATACGAGTGACACAGGCGAAAACCAACATGTACAATCAATAGACAGCGTGTGGGTCACCAAACCTCGCGTTTTGTGAAATAATTTGTCACTTTTATTCTACAGGCTTGTACATCAATTTTTTAGTTTGTGGGAATTATGGCCCCATTGTTGTCAACTAGGCAAAATTAATTCCAAAATTTGCGCATATTACGAATTTGGATGTTGCCATTTTTCATCAACCTATGCGGTGGAAATTTTGTATCTCAAAATGGCTACCACCATCCAATATTTCTCCCAATATCTCATTACCTGGACGAGCTATGATCATTATTTCAATGCATGGACACACCCACATTATCTAGGTCAGTGCAGCAGCTGGTGGCATCATGGGCTTCTAGGATTTCAAGATGATCGCCATCTGGAACCAATTCTGCCAATATTTCCTTAGCAAAACCTATGATGAACTTTATTCAGTGGCTACATCAACATTTTAATGGTCAAGGATTCGGATGGTGGCACCACAGATTTCATGACCACATGTAATAACGGTCATCCTGAATGACGAGGTATTAACCTTTATTACAGTGGCTGAACCAAATGTGTTAGGACTAGATATAAGATAGTGCCACCATGTCCTCTTTCAGAGGAACTCACATTAACTGAAGTAGAAAGTGTTCATTATTTAGTGCAACTGTTGCAGACGTATCGGGGTTTGAAGTCATCATTGAATTGCCTGTTAATGTCCACCATTGAGATTTCCACATGGTCTCCGTCTGAGACCCAAACTTGTCTATATCGTATTATCGACTAGGATCATGATATTCTCGTCTATGAGCCAATCAGACAAACATGCAATCTTCTTAATGTGTAAATCTGTGAACGTTTGCACGCAGAGTTTGGCAAATAGGCTCAGCTGTATGTAGACCAAGAAGTTGATGTTGCCATTTGGCGGCACTCTTGGATTCTAAGATAGCCGTCTGAAATCCAATTTGACCATATTTTCTTTTGAGAATAAATGGATAACTTTGTGCCAATGGTTACACCTTCATATTCAAGTACAATGCAGCATGAGATGTTGCCACAATAGAATTTATCTAACTGTTAAGGATAGGCGTATCCCAGTTGATTTTTCATGATTGTCTAACTTGATTCTGTACAACAATTCAGCTTTGGTTTGTATGAACCAATTTTATTGCTTGAACTTTTCACTGATATCCCTTCGAGTCTGAGGAAGCTCCTATTTCTCACTAAGCTTCGCCATTGTTGATAACAGAATACGATAAGTTTCAAGAAATCCTTAGATTGATGTTTCTCTCTCTGGAATGGATTCTATCATGAGTACCCATCATAGATTTCTCAAAGTAACACTTCGAAACATATCTTCTCATTTCCCAGGGTTGATGCTTCACGCTCTGGTCCATGTGCTAAGAGCATACCTAGCAGGAACTGGTCGATTTTCAATTGCCGGAAACCATCATCTCGCGTCTAAATGTGAGGTGCCGCGGGGTGCTTTCCTGTAGAGTCATATGGTTGCTTTTTAGTCGTTCTGAGAACCCCAACATCTCGCCTTGCCGGGTCTCCCGCTGAAACGGCAACAGTATTGAAATCTATATCTAGAGAAAACTTTCCTTGTGCAGGGGTGATAAAATCCTTATCGATGAAAACGTACAAAGTATTAACTGCGATAATTAAGACATCACATTAAACTTGTGTAGCAAGTGTCAAACTCATCCAATGAAAGCTGGCAGCTTCAGCAAACTTTCCATGTACAGGTGTACATGTATATACATTATCATTGGCAAATTACTAAGACGAAAACGTCATAATTTGGGCACAAATTAATATTTCATCTCAAAAATGGCACAGGTACATCCTCTAATCAATAGACACATGTGCATTAAGTTTGATAATCATACAGTGACAGCTCACAACTACGGCAAACGTTCTATGTACAAATTTACATGTACACTTCAGCTAAACGAAAAACTCTATCATAGGGATATTAGCACTGGAGCTAATTATTATATATGAATTGAAAAAGGGTGTGGCTCAGAAAAATCACATTTGTTCGCAAATTTTCGGTTCTCGTCGTTGGACACCTGTCTACTCTACTTTTCTCAAGCTGTGTCTTTATCACACTTGGGATACAAATTAGACTTGACGACTGTGCCTGATCAACGAACAGAATGATTTGTTGCCTTGTTTTATTGTTTCGGGTTCTTAAACAGTTTTGAGTCTTAAACATTTACAGTCCATAACGTTAAATTACAGTGATGCTGTATCCGGCGATCAGCGAAGAATATGCAGTACACTCAATATCTCGTTGTCGTGCGTCGGTATCTCTAAATGGTTGAATGACTGATATGAATAACAACTATCAAACTGACAACCTACTTCGAGGTTCCGAGAATTAATACGGACAAACATTCCACAATCTCCGTGTACTCGGTACCCAATGAATTTCGAGTTCTAATTGTTTCCGGACGTTCACTATATGAACACCGCCCTTCTGTGGAATTTTCAGTTGGTAAACATTTTGAGGAGTGGATCCTGTTTTTCCATGTTTTATAGCCATTTGATTCTATGAAAGCTACAGTACCTCGAATGTAGAAGTTAAAATCCCCCACCCCCTCAACAAAAATATTTTAGATCACCGATTTGGCTCACATGGAGCATCATCTCGTCCATTAAAGATTAAACTGACTGAACGACATGGTAGTAGGAGATTAGACGGAGAACGACATAGTAGTAGAGATTAGACGTAGAACGACATGGTAGTAGGAGATTTGACGAAGAACGACATAGTAGTAGAGATTAGACGGAGAACGACATGGTAGTAGGAGATTTGACGAAGAACGACATAGTAGTAGAGATTAGACGGAGAACGACATGGTAGTAGGAGATTTGACGAAGAACGACAAAGTAGTAGAGATTAGACGGAGAACGACATGGTAGTAGGAGATTTGACGAAGAACGACATAGTAGTAGAGATTAGACGGAGAACGACATGGTAGTAGGAGATTTGACGAAGAACGACATGGTAGTAGGAGATTATACAGAAAACGACATGGTAGTAGAATATTAGACGGAGAACGACATGGTAGTAGAAGATTAGACAGAAAACGACATGGTAGTAGAATATTAGACGGAGAACGACATGGTAGTAGGAGATTATACAGAAAACGACATGGTAGTAGAATATTAGACGGAGAACGACATGGTAGTAGGAGATTATACAGAAAACGACATGGTAGTAGAATATTAGACGGAGAACGACATGGTAGTAGGAGATTAGACAGAGAACATGGTAGTAGGAGATTATACAGCGAAAAAGATGGTAGTAGATTAGCCATAGACAGAGAACGACATGGTACTAGACGATTAGACAGAGAAGATGGTAATATGAGATTAGACAGAGAAGATGGTAGTTCGAGATTAGACGGAAAGGTAATAACTATACTTAATAACTAGACTGTAGGAAGTTAATAACCAGTCTGTAGGAAGTTAATAAGTAGACAATAACTAGACTGCGTGAAGGTAATAACTAGACTGTGAGAAGTTAATAACTGGACTGTGGGAAGTTAATAACTGGACTGTAGAAGTTGATAACTTGACTGTGGGAAGCTAATACCTAGACTGTCTGTGGGAAATAAATAACTAGACTTTGGAAGTTAATAACTAGACTGTGGAACGTTTCTTCAATTATATTCGGATTAATCCATTTCTCGGATTCAAAACGTAAACGTATTAGTCACCTTCAATTGCCGGAAAATATCTTACTTTCCAAAAATAAAAATAAACATGTTTGATTCTATAGCTGCAAACGATATAGCTGTTAACCTTAATCATCAGCCAAGTGTTCATTGGAGCGTAACCAGGGTATATTCAAGTCAGTAACTGTCGTATTTCATAGTAACACCTGTACCGCGATCAGATATTGATCAACATCGTGACTGTTAGTGGTATATGCAAGGTAAAAAAAATAGTCATAAAACATATCATTTTTACAAATGACAGGTATATTTTAAACTGACGGTCGCTCGTCCAGTGTCAGCCCTCTCACTGAATGAGGGAACTCGGCTTCCACTATTCAAACTTTTTACAACCATGTTCAACATGTGATCAATGGGCTGTCCGAAAGGAGAGGTTGTATTGGTGGTGATAGTGAAACTATTATATTGGTACATATTCACCGGCAGCAACGGACACGTGTCAATGGGCAATGTGGCATACATTTACATTCATCCATACAGATATGTACTGCAGTTATTTCTATTGGACACATCGGCTGATATTTGAAGAATAGCTGTTCTAAATTTAAAGGTTTTTTCGCATTGCACCCCGTGGTTTTATGGCCTCATAACATTTACTCTTGGTTTTCCATTAAAGAAGCTTCGACAGCTATAGCTGGAGAAGTCATAAGAAATAAACAGAATTTTTATCCAGCTTCTTCGTCTTCTTCTTTCTCCTCACAGCTTTATACCTTATAGATACCTTATGAAACTCTTTATCATGAAAAAGTAGCATGCCAATCTCCCAAGATGACAATTTAAGGAAAAAAAAAGAAGATTTTTCTTGATCAAGCAAACATTTTTTTTCTGTGATGGATTGTCATAGCCGTATTGGCAGACTCAACATTTCATATTTATCAATATTATTCAATATCATGTTGGGTCTGCATACCAGACTATCAGCAACGTTACTATTTGGTGAGTTGGCATTTCAGTAATTTTGTAACTTGTTAGCTCGATATAATGTCCATCTGATGTAGGCCTACCGTAGATTACCCATTGAACTTACACTTAATGTGAGAAGATGGAACCGTCTTTCTTTAACGTTACCACATACATGGGGACAGAACTACGACATGTTAACGAGACTTCTTCAACTGTATAAATTTTGGCAAATATAATGGCTGATCTGTTAAGTTTCTGTAACGTGGTTGGTACAACTATGATGATATGATTAGCTTGTATTGGCGACGCCAGTGGTTCCGAAAAATACCGAGAATCCATTTATTGAATCTATTTAGGGAACGTCTCAAACGATTAGTTTAATTTCATGAATTTAATAACATCATCACTTTTATATACAAAATGCAAATTGAACACAATACTGAGTGGTTTGTCTTGTACACTCTATTACGTATAATAATTTACAGAGCCGGCCAGTTTCGGGTCGACATCGGGTCAACTTTCCCACTCCTGTTCGACGAGGACCGTTCGATAATTTAAACGTAGACATATACCAATTCAAATAATTAAATTTCTTCAATGTTTCATATACAGCGACATTCAACCTTAGCAGGCCTGGGGGGAAGGAACATTATTCTCCCTCCCCCTACCAAACTTCCTACCCTATATCTGCGGAACGACAAAAAATTGAGAGCTGACATTCTCGGACTGTGTAGTTGATCAGCTGCAGCTCGTGAACGGACAGCACGCGCGCGAGCATGGCCTGCAAACCAGTCACGAAATTCATGCATCAAAACGGGATAAGTTTGCAGGGAATTTGTCATTCCGCTTATGAAATGAGGAAATATTTATCATTGTGAATGTTAGAATGGAGTTAATGACATTCTTAGTGAATATTATCGTGTAATAATTTTTCGATGTTTAGTTTTAGACCTCATCAAAAAACTAAACATCGAAAATTATTACACGATAATATTCACTAAGGCGGTCATTAACTCCTAAATAGTCATTCATAATTATAATATGTTACTTGTCTACTTATTGCCAATTTGTCAAATATTTAGAGTGGGTATATTTCTACTACAGTCGACTTTGAACTGTATGCAAAATTTTCAAACCACTGACAAGGCTATGGTTCATCGTTCTTTGTTTATAAGCAATTTCAGGACCTCACTATGGTATACGAATACATGATCTTCAGTGAAACTGATAACACCTTATAACAGTGATTGATTTGCTGACCGTCAACCGATGAAGCGTAGACGAAAATGGTTTCTATTAGTGAGGTGGCTTAGCAAAAAGATCGTGACACGCTGGACCAAAGCACCAAACTTGGCACATCCATCACTTGAGGTATACAGAACAATATCAGAAGGGGTGCCCATTGCTCTGGGTCGTATGACGCCCTCTGGCCCCCAAAAGGGTATCTAAGGGAAAATATTATCATTGAAAAAAATAGTTGGCTTCCCAATAGCTTCATGATTTTCGTTATCCTTGAGGCTAGGAAGCTGAAACTTGCCACATTATATCTTTGGTTCCAGCGATACAATAAAATGTAACAAAATTGAAGATGGCCTCTATGATGATGTCACAGTGACGTCATATTATAAAAATAAGCCATTTTATTGACGATTTTTCTGATCGATTTTTCAAATTTTGTATTTGTGCCATTTTCTTCGCTCAAATTGCCTTGTAAATCAGTAAATAATCATCTTGATATGAAATAAAATATTATTATGCACTTTCACGTAGACAAAATACACCAATTTTGAAGAAAATACGACAAAAACACAACTGTCGTCCATTTTGAATTTACCCATGATGCTCTTCTCCGAGAATTAAATGGCCCTAATATGATTTGCTATATGGACACAAAGTGCCAGCTCTCAACAGTTCCGAGCATCAGAGAAATTTTTATTGGGAAGAGCTGGGGGGGGGGGGGAATGAAGCTGAATCCAACAATAACAATTGAACACAGGATCCTCCCTATTCAGTATCATTTTACTAGTGGGTGTGCCTGCAGAACCGGCATATAATTGGAGTAATGCACGGGTCCTGAACCATGCACATGTAAATGTGTAAATATAATGGTATTGTCACCCAGTGGGAATAAGGTGTAGTTTCAGACCCCTCCCCCAATCTGCCTCTGAACCTGAAATCGTCCTAAGCACTCTCGGTCATGTCAATAGCGACGGATAGAAGTCAACGTGTTATTTTAATGTTAATTTCATGTTCCTGTCCCTCAATGGGCGTTAAATGCAATTTCCGATCCTTTTTCTGTGTCTATGCACTCGCTGAGATCCCTACAGTTATCCTGAAAATGTTTCACAGGCTTTTGATCGAAAAAAAACCAATATTGCGGGCCTCTCTTTTCACACTTGGTATTCCCACATCTTGACAAAGTTCCATGAACATTCGACCAAAGCTGTATCCATTCAATGATAATATATAGACAAGCGCTACAACATGTTACTTGTATGTTGCGCGGGTGATTGGGTGGGTACAGGTTCCTGTTGCTTCAAAGCATTTTGCTGAGAAGCAACAGGAACTTGATAATGTGATGTCTAGCATTGTAATATCACTTGTCTTTATTGCACCATGTAAGCATCCTGTCTGTGTCTTGTGTGCTGTCCTCAGTGTTTTATAGGGTGGATGGAGGGTGTCTGGTTCCATGCTGCTTCAAAGATTTCTTCTTTGAAGTAACAGGAACGCAACTTGGCTGGGTGGTGCTTAATTGGTTCGTCGCGATATAGCTGAGATATTGTTGAAAGCCACGCTAGATTCTATTCACTCACTCACCCTTACTTGTATGTTGCATGTTCTCGGTCTCCATTGGGCGTTAAATGTTCTTTTGATTCCTTCTTGGTTTTAGACTCTCTTTAATTTTCTGACCATACAGCTCTGTCAGCTATCCTGACGTAATTTGATGGCCTTCCAATAAAAAATCCCGGCCTCCAACATGCGTAAGATGCCCTTTTTGGGATTGTTCTTTTCAGTTTCACCGTCACTGACTCCAACACTCTTCAGATGAAGGTTCGTACCATTTCGTCCAATAATTTTGGCTTTTTTCGGCGGTCACAAATATACAACCAGAGACGTATAGAACTAAACACAAGTCCCCGGCCCGTGTAACACTTGTTAATTCAGCTATTCTTTTCTCGAACTTAAAAGTAGAAAGATTGAAATTGGAGCGATATGCAAGAAGTGGGAAAAATTGACGCCTGGCGACTAAAAAGCAACCATATGACTTAACAGGAAAGTTTCCCTTGGCACCTCACCTGCAGACCCGAGAATACGGTGGATTCTCGGTCGTAGCCTTAGTATCTCAGCCGCGCTTTTATTTCAGCTGTTAATATGGATACTATGAAGTATCCCCACGGCCCCTAGCAACACCTTAAGCGGAATTAAATACACTAGCTCGTGAGCTGTGATGACAGATCAACTCAAACAAATAACTCATCGAATGTTAATGGATGAGCATCGAGGACGTCTGATGAAGTAAACGCCTCAACATGAGGTGAATCTGGTAAATGCTAGAATACCCTAAAAAACTGTCTTGGACATTTCCATCTTTTATTTTCCATTTTACGAGATGAAAAGCTGAATTGTCAATTTTTACATGGATAAGGGGTGATTGTTTCCTTTTACACAGGCGATTATGTAAACCTAACTGGTATAGGTGGTTTCAGCCACCCGGCTCTCCCTTCTCAAAAAACTTTTCCCTGATACTCCAAAATGAAGAAACGTCGAGGGCTGTAACTTAGAGCAGTTATAGCTTATGATACTGATGTTATTTTTGAGCCTGTTGCATAAAACTCGGAGCACAGCTTCATGAGTAAATTCATAATGGATAACATTAGGGTGTACCAGAAAGTTCTGTTTTCATCGTATTCCTTCAAAATTAATGTGTTGTTCTTCGTAAAAGTGCTCAAAAGTATTTTATCTCAAATAAGATGATTATTTACTAATTTACCAGGCAGTTTCAGCGCAGAAAATTCTACAAATAAAAAATGGGGAAAATCGGTCCGAAAAATCGTCCGCAAAATGACTTATTTTGGGAATATGATGCCACTGTGATGTCATCATGGCCGCCATCTTGGATGTTGTGACATTTTCCGGTAGCGCATGAACCAGTGATACAGTGTGGCAAGTTTCAGCTTCCCAGCTTGAAGGATAATGAAAATAACGAAGCTGTTTCTTTGCTAACTATTCTTTAAATAACAATATTGCCCCTCAGATGCCCTTTTGGGGGCCAGAGGGCATCACACAGTCCAGAGCAAGGGGCACCCCTTCTGATATTGTTCTATATGCCTCAAATGATGAGTGTGCCAAATTTGGTGCTTTGGTCCAGCGTGTCACGATCTCCCAAAAATATGGCCCTAAGCCACCTCACTATATGTCGTTTACTTAAGATGAACTGACAACGTGAGTAGTATATAAAGGTTAAATTCTGTCGTATTGATGCTGAGGCTGATAACCTCGCGTGGATCACGTGGAGCAGACGTCACGGATGACGTCACCTCCGGTGACATCACTTCCGGGTTAACTTTCATTTCCTGGTCAACGGTCACTTCTGATCTGATCAAGTGTTATCTGCCTCTAACGAAGACCGTACGCTGCAGTGACTTTAATGTTTAATCTAATGGGCAAGCCAGTCATGGACATTTGCGGTATGGGGTGTGGTCCCTTGTTTTCTTTGTCTCGCGATGTAGAACACGATGAA
>JAVTVY010032433.1:0-14725 GCA_036873755.1 Hanleya hanleyi
CAGACCGGAACTGACCTTTGACCCCGGCGCGCAAAGGTTTCCACCGTTTCCACCGCGGTGCGGTGGAAACCTTTGCGCGCCGGGGTCAAAGGTCAGTTCCGGTCACCTTTAGCGACGTACACCAAACAGAAGCGAGTATTTAAAATCCGTCATGAAACCTTTGCGCGCCGGGGTCAAAGGTCAGTTCCGGTCACCTTTAGCGACGTACACCAAACAGAAGCGAGTATTTAAAATCCGTCACAGAGCTCTCGTCCAATCAGAAGCGAGTATTTTGACCCGGTGCATTATGGGACATATCAAGATGGCGGTTCCAAAATGGCGGATCCAACATGGCGGCTCCAAAATGGCGGCGTATGAGAGCTTCTGGACATGGACCTGATAGAAGTCCGGAATGGTGGAACATTCGTAAACATTCGGGCACTTTTACATCCGGGGACTTTTACATCCGAAGAGACACGGAAGTGCCCGAACATGATATCAGCTAGCGTGCTATAAAAGGGAAGCGGTCTGGCCGTTTCATCAGACACTCTGTCAACCACCAAGATGTTCACTTGTACTACGTGCTCGAAATCATTCACTCGTCTGCACGACTTGCGCCGCCATGAGGCTACCAAGCACGAAGGAACCGCCCGGTATAACTGTACGATGTGTACACTGTCGTTTCAGCGCCCGGATCATTTACAGCGCCACACACGTGCACGCCATGAAGTACCCAAGCGTCCATGCGAAGAATGTGGTCGGCTTTTCAAACTGACCAGTCAGTTGCTGCGACACCAACGCACACGACACCCTGTTCCGCAGCCACGTTTGCAGATAGAAGAGCCCGTAGGCATCAATATCGAAACAGGGGGAACTCCCACCCATCGCACGAGGGCCGATGATGATGTCGCCCTAATTCAACAGTCAAATTCCGACGACAAGACCTTGGGCCAGATTTTGTACGACGTGGAGGGCAAAGTACACTTCGTGGACGAAGCCATAAATGTTCCCAGCGATCTGGCACACGAAGACCATCCAGTGAGTGACATTTATCGGCGCCATTGGCCCATGATCCGGCACTGTTTCTACCGTCATCGCCCTATTCAAGATATCTACAATTTCCGACTGACTGACCTCACCCGTCTACGCCACTACGTGGAAGCCATCTTCAATGACCAAGCTACGTCCTTCAAATTAAATCTGGCGTTTGGTTATGTGCTGCAGCATAAAGAGACAGTCCAAGTCCGATATTTTTACCCGAGCAGTAACATCCGGGTATTTGACCAACCGTTTACCATCATTAACCGGGCGTCGCTAGAGACGATGCTGGAGAAACTGGACACCGTGGATCCCTTGGAATGGGCCCAACAACAACGCCCCAACACCAAGTGGACAGTGGAGAGTGTGACCAATGTTACGTTTTTCGTTACCAAGCTGACCGACCACCCCCATCGGCTGAATGCGTCACTCATGCACTGATGAATACCATAACATGCCGTACATACTCTATATGTCTACATGTTGGTCGTTGACGTTACGGAGGTGACCGAAGAGACACGGATGTTACCGAAGATGTCACGGCTCGGCCCTCGACTTGGGGATAGTTGAACTGAGTGTGCTAAAAATAGATCACCAGCTAGCGTGCTATAAAAGGGAAGCGGCCTGGACGTTTCATCAGACACTCTGTCAACCACCAAGATGTTCACTTGCACAACTTGCCAGAAGCTGTTTACTCGTCTGCACGACTTGCGCCGCCACGAGGCCTCCACCCACAACGATGCCCGGTATACTTGTATAATCTGCGCACGGTCATTCAATCGGAAGGATCATTTACTGCGTCATGAGAGGGTACTCCACGCGGGTGCGACGGTACTATGTAATGATTGTGGTCGACTCTTCAAACGACCCAGTCGGTTTAGACAGCACCAACGTTTGATGCATGCCCCGTCTCTACGGTTTGGGCGACAACTTCCCACTAAAGAGGAGCCGCGGAAGGTCAGACCCAGTGAAGATGAACCCGGAGAGACGAACGCCACTGGTGATGCGATGACGAAGAGCCTGCCTATACCCACGGTCCAGGAGGGCCTGGATATCCAGCCGGACCCCTCCGTTACGGTTTTGAGTCATACGCCTGACAACATCGAACATTTTCTGGACGAGCCCATAAATGTTCCTAGCGATCTCTTACAGGGCG
Source organism: Hanleya hanleyi (assembly GCA_036873755.1). NCBI lineage: Eukaryota > Metazoa > Mollusca > Polyplacophora > Lepidopleurida > Hanleyidae > Hanleya > Hanleya hanleyi. The sequence goes on from JAVTVY010032433.1 coordinate 2,174, forward strand.
CCCAGCCAGTGAGTGACATTTATCGGCGCCATTGGTCCATGATACGGCACTGTTTCCACCGTCATCGCCCTATTCAAGATATCTACAATTTCCGACTGACCGACCTCGCCCGTCTACGCAGCTACGTGGAAGCCATCTTCAAAGATCAAACTACGGCCTTCAAATTGAATCTGGCGTTTGGTTATGTGCTGCGGCATAAGGAGACAGACCAAGTCCGATACTTTTACCCGAGCAGTAACATCTGTGTATTTGACCAACCGTTTACCATCATTAACCGAGTGTCGCTAGAGACGATGCTGGAGAAACTGAACACCGTGGACCCCTTGGAATGGGCCCAACAACAACGCCCCAACACCAAGTGGAGAGTGGACAGTGTGACCAATGTTACGTTCTTCGTGACCAAGCTGACCGACCAACCCATCGGGTGAATGTATTCACCCATGCACTGATAGATACTCAGAATGCACAAACATGTATCTGAGGATATGTTGCCTCAACGGTTTCCTGGGCTGCCCGACGATGATTAGAATAAACGGTTCAAAGCGAACATGGCCGAAGATGGAACTTTCTGAAATGAAGACTTCTGATTGGACAAGAATACATCTAACGGACAGGAACGAATATGACAGATGCAAATGGTGGCCTCTGATTGGACAAGTCTTCTTGAATTGTAACACCAAGTGGATAGTGGAGATAATGACTAATGTTGCGTTCTTCGTGGTTAAACTGACCACCACCTCCATCGGATGAAAGTATTCACCCATGCACTGATAGATACTCAGAATGCGCAAACAACTATCTGAGGATATGTTGCCTCAACGGTATCCTGGCCTGCCCGACGATGATTAGAATAAACGGTTCAGATGGCACTTTCTGAAATGGAGACTTCGGATTGGACAAGAATACATCTAACGGACAGGAACGAATATGAAACATGCAAATGGTGGCCTCTGATTGGATAAGAATCTTCTTGAATTGTAAATATACCCAACGCGGCTCCCCCAGCGTGGGTATGATGTAACATTGGGGAAAATAAACTATATGAAAAAAACTTCTTGTTGTTGTTGTTCTCTCATGTGTCATCCTTGTTGTTGTTCTCTCTCTGGTCTATATCATGGTGTTATGTTAGAGTGTTAAGGTGTAACGACGGGCGTTGACGGGCATCACCGCATTTCGAAGAATTAGTGACAATTCCATGGAATATCAGAGCTTCTGAGCTATTTCACCAGGGTGTTGAAGCATTAAGAATGGTGTTGGTGGGCGTTGCTACAAGATGACACCTCACACGGTCCATTTGGACCGCGGATGGTCCATCTCTACACCAAATAACATCCTTCACTGCTAAAAAATGCCCACTTTCGCTACAGCTTGTACCAATGACGTCACCAATGACGTCACAGATGCTATAAATATCCCTGAAATCAGGGTATATACTCCGAGAGCTACAACATGATACCCCACTCGACGCATTCGCAACGCGGATGGTCCATCTCTACACCAAATACCTTCCTGCACTGCCCCAAAAGGCTCACTTTCGCTAATACTCCTACTGATGACGTCATCGATGACGTCACAGATGCTTCGGACATGCCCCAATTGGGAATGTACACCCCGAGAGCTACAAAATGACACCTCACACGACGCATTCGGACTAAGGATGGTGCATCTCTACACCAAACTCACCCTCACGCACCCACAAAATGTCCACTTTCGCTACTACTTGTACCGATGACGTCATCAATGACGTCACAGATGACGCGGACACCCCTCAAATCGGAATGTACACCCCGAGAACTACAAGATGACACCTTCCAGGACGCATTCGAACCGTGAATAGCCCATCTCCACCCCAAATACCTTCATGTACTGCCCGAAAATGTCCACTTTCGCTACTACTCGTACCGATGACGTCACCGATGACGTCACAGATGACGCGAACATCCCTCAAATCGGAATGTACACCCCGGAGAACTACAAGATGACACCTTCGAGGACGCATTCTGAACCTGAATAGCCCATCTCGATCCCAAATACCTTCATGTACTGCCCGAAAATGTCCACTTTCGCTACCATTTCTCGTACCGATGACGTCACCGATGACGTCAAAGATGACGCGGATACCCCCTCAAATCGGAATGTACACCCCGAGAACTACAAGATGACACCTTCCAGGACGTACCTGAACCGTGAATAGCCCATCTCGACCCCAAATACCTTCATGTACTGCCCGAAAATGTCCACTTTCGCTACTACTGGTACCGATGACGTCACCGATGACGTCACGAGAGATGACGCGAACATCCCTCAAATCGGAATGTACACCCCGAGAACTACAAGATGGACACCTTCGAGGACGCATTCGAACCGTGAATAGCCCATCTCGATCCCAAATACCTTCATGTACTGCCCGAAAATGTCCACTTTCGCTACTACTTCGTACCAATGACGTCACCGATGACGTCACAGATGACGCGGACATCTCAAATCGGAATGCCACCCCGAGAACTGCAAGATGACACCTTCCAGGACGCATTCGAACCGTGAATAGCCCATCTCGACCCCAAATACCTTCATGTACTGCCCGAAAATGGCCACTTTCGCTACTACTCGTACCGGTGACGTCACCGATGACGTCACAGATGACGCGAACATCCCTTAAATCGGAGTGTACACCCCGAGAACTACAAGATGACACCTTTCAGGACGCATTCGAACCGTGATTAGCCCATCTCGACCCCAAATAACTTCCTTCGCTGCCCCAAAATGGCCACTTTTACTTACTACAACCAACTGCGCATGCGCAGATTAACGCGACATGCATTCAAAAACACACCATTCTGACTCTACCCCACACAAGCTTCACTTTGACACCTCACACGACCCATTCGAACCGTGATTAGCTCATCTCTAACCCAAACACACCCCTACATAAAACTTGTAAATGCCTGTTTTCTATACTTATGGTTGATTACATGCGCAGACTATTGAACACGACGAACCATTATAACGTAGTCAAGTGCTCCTCCACGAGAGCTTCAAAATAAGACCTCACTCGACCCCATTGGACCATTAGGACTCACCTAGACTCCAACATGTCCACCCCGTATGGGCCTATACACCCATAGCCATGCAGTATAGGCCTATGGGCCTACCCAGGCCTCGGTGACTTTTTTCAAAAATTTCACCGATTCGCTCCGCAACACTTCCTATCGTGTTCTAAATGACGAGACGAGCAAAACGAGACCCCACAACCCTACCGCAAATGTATAGAAGTGGGTTTCCCAGTAGGATAAACATTGAACCTATACCCCAGTATGGGTCTATATGGGGCTCGGTGACTTTTTTCAAAAATTTCACCGATTCGCACGGGGACACTTCCTATCGTGTTCTAAATGGCGAGACGAGTAAAACGAGACCCCACAACCCTACCGCAAATGTATAGAAGTACGTTTCCCAGGGGGACAAACATTGATCCTATACCCTCAGTATGGGACTATATGGGGTTCGGTGACTTTTTTCAAAATTTCACCGATTCGCACGGGGACACTTCCTATCATGTTCTAAATGACGAGACGAGTAAAACGAGACCCCACAACCTATACCGCAAATGTGGAGAAGTAGGTTTCCCAGGATGGTCCTATACCTGCCATACCCTATATAGGCATTTTCCCGTAATTTAGAATAAAGTCCGTATTCCGTATTTTTTCAGGAAAATTTTTACATACACCCACCCTGGAACTAGGGGAAGATAACTCTGTTGATAGACAAGCCCTGTTAAGCCCGGCGACCTATATACCCCTCATACCCCATATAGGCATTTTCCCAGGTTTTTCGATAAAGTCCGTGTTCCGTATTTTTTTCAGGAAAAATTTTACATGCACCCACCCAGCCATCAAATACCCCCTTCACCTAGGCTTCACTTTGATACCTCATACAACTCCATCGGACCATTATTGGCTCCCCTAGATACCAAAACATCTATTTGCATACCCTTGGGCTACCGCGCATGCGCAGAATGCCGATATTTCAACCCCACACCCAGTCCATCAGATGCCCCTTCACCTAAGCTTCACTTTGATACCTCACTCGACCCAATCGGTCCATTAGCGGCTCCCCTAGCTCCAAAACGTCTATTTCCATACCCTTGGGCCACCGCGCATGCGCAGAATGCCGATATTTCAACCCCACACCCAGTCCATCAGATGCCCCTTCACGAATGCTTCACTTTGATACCTTACTCGACCCCATTGGTCCATTAGGGGCTCCCCTAGCTCCAACACGTCTATTTCCATACCCTTGGGCCACCGCGCATGCGCACAATGACCCTAATTCAACCCCACACCCAGTCCATTAGATGCCCCTTCATGGATGCTTCACTTTGATACCTCACTCGACCCCATCGGTCCACTAGGGGCTCCCCTAGCTCCAAAAAGTCTATTTTCATACCCTTCGGCCACCGCGCATGCGCAGAATGACCCTAATTCAACCCCACACCCAGTCCATTAGATGCCCCTTCATGGATGCTTCACTTTGATACCTCACTCGACCCCATCGGTCCACTAGGGGCTCCCGTAGCTCCAAAAAGGCTATTTTCATACCCTTCGACCACCGCGCATGCGCAGAATGACCCTAATTCAACCCCACACCCAGTCCATTAGATGCCCCTTCATGGATGCTTCACTTTGATACCTCACTCGACCCCATCGGTCCACTAGGGGCTCCCCTAGCTCCAAAAAGGCTATTTTCATACCCTTCGGCCACCGCGCATGCGCAGAATGCCGATATTTCAACCCCCCACCCAGTCCATTAGATGCCCCTTCACCTAAGCTTCACTTGATACCTCACTCGACCCCATCGGTCCACTAGGGGCTCCCCTAGCTCCAAAAAGCTATTTTCATACCCTTCGGCCGCCGCGCATGCGCAGAAGGCCGATATGTCAACCCCACACCCAGCCCATTAGATGCCCCCTCACCTAAGCTTCACTTTGATACCTCACTCGACCCCATCGGTACACTAGGGGCTCCCCTAGCTCCAAAAAGGCTATTTTTATACCCTTCGGTCACCGCGCATGCGCAGAATGCCGATATTTCAACCCCACACCTAGCCCATTAGATGCCCCTTCACCTAAGCTTCACTTTGATACCTCACTCGACCCAATCGGACCATTTTATCTAGGGACTACTCTAGGGAAGCTTTTTCCCGAGACCGAATTACCGCCAAAACCACGGCCAAACCGCATCACCGCGGATGAATACATTTTTTTTTTTTTTTTTGCCGGAACTTTTTTTTTTCTATGCACTCATTGATCGCGGCCATCTTGTACCCCCCTCCCACATCTTGCACTCACTGACACTCGCGGCCATCTTGTACCCACCTCCCACATCTTGCACTCACTGACACTGGCGGCCATCTTGTACCCACCTCCCACATCTTGCACTCACTCACACTCGCGGCCATCTTGTACCCACCTCCCACACATCACGCATGCGCACACGCCCCAATACGCCCCAAAAACAGGTCGCTGTGACGTCACACAAGGTTCTGCGCATGCGCAGTGAGGCGCTATTTCGCCAATTTAGCCTTTGTATACTACTATTGGGTCATACTAACAAAAATTGTTTGAAAGGTCTTTTCGGTCGACTGAGAAAAGATTTGATTCTTTCTAATTTGAGAGCAACTAGTCGCTATATAGCTGAAATATTGCTGAACGCGACGTTAAACCCTAATTCTCTCTCTCTCCTGTTGTGAGGGTAACGCGAGATGACGCATTTCCGACAGTCGAAAACCGACCAACTAGTTCACTGCTTTGTGTACTTGGAACACATGAATCAGAGCGTGGGCAGCGTCAATTTTGGGCAATGGAAAGATGTGTTTCGAAGCGTTACTTTGAGAAAACTCGTGATAATACTCGTTAAAGGAGGAGAAAATATCAATCCAGGGATTTTTTTAAGTCAACCGTAATTTGTTATCTATAATGGCGAATCTTTGTGAGGGAGAGGGCCGTTCTCAAGGATTGGGTCATACCAATAAAAAAATTGTTTGGAAGATCTTAGTCGATTGACAAAAAACTTGATTCTTTCTTATTTGAGAGTAACTGGTTTGTTAACTTAATTTCATGTAAATGCCAGTTATTTGATACGTTTGATCTTCTATTGTTAGACGTTCGATTGACTGTTAACGCGACGTTAAACCTGAAATACAATCTTTGTAAACTCGGATATAATATTACGGAAAATTATATCTGACATGAGCGCTATATAAATCCAGTGCGAATTTCAAACTACATCTGTTAGCAAATCAGTTGGCTAGCTGGGCGAAATGACTTTAAAGTGACGCCCCTAGTAATTATACACAGGGGCATGTGGACCAATATAGAAAAGACAAACAATATCCAAATAAGGAATAATGTTTAGACATCCAGCGTGCTAAACGTAAACCTCAAAGTATTTACTCCCATCGAAAAGTCTGCTGTTGTCAGGCGGTAGAAAATTTGTCGTCAATCTCGTAGAATATTGGCAAAGAGTTCGCACGAATTTTCCATAGCGTCATCTCTAGATGGTATTCCTTGATATACCATCTTGGTTTACATAGGTTGAGCTGAAATATTGCTGAAGGCTACGTTAAATTTCATTATCTCGAGGAATCTGGAGTGTACGGTACAAAGTGGATCGAAAAACACAAACTTCAACCTGATGTTAAATAAGTGACTGCTTGGCGGCTGTAGTATATACATGTATATAGTAAATATCTCCATCACGGGACAGCCATTACCAATATACGAGTTGTCAGAGCATTTCCATCATAGCTCTCTAGATTTGTATCTAATACCGCTTATGCCGGTGCTAGGGGCCGTGTGGTCATGTCACCCAAGTTGCCACATGAACAGGTACAATAAAAGCGTACCTGAGATACAACACATATCACGAATCGTTAGATTCTTGGTATGTGCTTTAGAATAGGTTAACCAGAAGACTACTGTGAAGTCATGTGACTCTGTCAGTATGTTGGCACCTCTTCCCACTCCTTTATATGTGTTGTAATTAAGTACATAGTTTTCGAGACGACCATGTTTTGAGTTGGTCTGGTGCAGAGGATGTTTAGGAGAATTAAGGTTTAACGTTTAACGTAAAATTGAATCTTCTTTTATCCGACTAAAAAGATCTTGTAAAGTAGCTGCTCGGTAAAAAGTATCTCTTACAATCTTAAAATCTATACAGTCGAGCAGAATATGTTTCACTTTGAGATCTTCGGGGCATGGAATACACCTCGGGGCTTGGTTTTTGTTAGTAAATGTTCATGAGTTTATCGGGTATAGCCGATTCTACAACGCCTGATCATGGCTTGGTCGAAAGGTTTCAGGCTGCTCAGATGAGTATAGCCTATCATGTTTTAATTCATGAAGTTTGTTATTTTGCTCAGCATCCCATAAATATTGAAACAGCTTTCTCACAGTGCACGGATACAAGGTTTGAAATCGCTATAGGAGATTCCAACAGGATCAACCTTATTATTTGGGACTGCCGTTTCATCAGCTTCAGTATTTTCTTTGATGTCAATATGACTAGGCAACCAACAAAGCAAAACACAATATCAATCTGTTGATCAAATCTACGGTCATATAATTGTAGAATATTCAAGATGAACTTTTAATCGCTTGGAGGCATGACAGTGAATCTGAGAATATGACATATTTCTCGTTTTTAGTGGATCTAATACCTTCTAAAGCTGACAAAACCGCTTTCGCTTCGGCTTCGGCAATATCGAACTTTTACCTGGTAGACGAAACGTTTTAGTTTTGGTACTAAAAGTAGTGGAAAACGCAACTCTGTCACCATTATTAGAACCATCCGTATAAATAACCTGATGCGATCTACATTTTTCTCTCGGTAGTTCTTACATTTCGTCAATGTAATATCTACTTCTGATTTGGGTAATCTGCTTCGATATATAAGCTTTCTTTAGGGGATGTTCTGAGCGCTTCGGGGCAAAGTCTTAGACCTTGATGGAGAATAGGATCTAAGTTTGCCAAGTTTGCTTTGCTTGCACCGTTGTAAGCAATGGAGCCATAATCAAGCTTAAAATGAACAAGTGATCAATATAAATGGAGAAACGTCTGCTGATCTCCTCCTCACTTTTAGCTGGCAACTACCTTCAACAAATCAACTTCCTGCACTTAGCTTTCAGGCAATTTACATGCGGTAAGAAAGTTAATCGGTGATCAAACAATATTCCTAAGAACTTAACTCCTTTTACTAGTTTGATCTGTTCCATTTAATGTAAGTACTGGGTGTTTGCGCTGAAAATACTTTCTACCGAAGTACATACAATTTGTCTTAGCTCTTGAGACTGACGCCTCAGGGGTATGAGTTGCAGGGAGGGTCGTAACTTTCCACACATCTTGGGGATAACCTAAATAACTAGTAATATTGTGTGATAAAGTAAATCTGCCAAGACGTGATACCGTTATAGTTGAGTCATTTTTTTATATATTTTTTTATAAATTCCAGCCAATTAAACTGATTACTTTTGTTTCTGGTGAAATGCGAAAATATTTGTTGTATAGCACGAACCTGCACTTTGAACAAAGGCGTCAATCAGTGCAGGATTACAGTGGCGTGTAGCTAAACAACCTTATCCTCTTCAATGATATCGACCAAACATTGATATCCTTTAATTTGCATTGTGAGGAAAGAGCGGAAACAACATGTATTGTGGTTATCGTTAGGAAGGGAAATTCCACTAATTGAAAATGTTACTTATAATTGTAAGACCGATCCGAGGAACCTTCGTGCAGGTTCCTCGGCCGAGTCTCTAGCAGTTCGAAATGCACTAAGACCTTTTTCAATCCAAATGACAGACACATTTCTGACAGCAAAGCAAGGTCACGACATCAAATCTTGTAATATTACGCTTGATGATTGCTTAGCACCGAATTCTACGTGTAATAATTTCAAGATTTCTAAGTGTGGACATCGTGTATGTCTCACGTGTTCCCTCTTTAAAAGTTGAGTGAAATTTCACTCAAGTAAGAGTGGGAATTCATCTCACTCAATACTTGAGTGAAATTTTCACCCAACTTGAGTTACTTTTCACTCAACTTGAGTTAAATGCACTCAACTTGAGTGACATTCACTCAAGCATAAGAGTGGAAATTCATCCCACTCAAGTTGAGTGAACTTGAGTGGTTTAACTCAAGTTGAGTGAAAAGTAACTCAAGTTTGAGTGAACAGGTACATTTCACTCAAACTTGAGTGAAACAGTTCACTCAAGGTTTTTTAGAGAGTATGTTTTTGCTTAGGGTTTATGGTTCGGGTTAGGCTTACGTTTAGTTTTAGGGATAGGTAAAGGCTAGGGAGACTGCCGTAACATATAGGGGATACAGTCTGATACTCTTCTTACACGGTGAATCGACAGCAGTTACGTTAATTGTTGCTTATATTGCTTGAATTCCTCCACATGGAGCATTTGTGTGTCGTCTGCAGAAGAATTCCTTCAAAGAATCAGTCTGTGCTGTCATCTAATCGACCCCATGTTGTTCAGTTTAATCACCCGCTACCACTTATTCATCGTTAGCTTCTCGACATGATATGTCGCTTTCATTTCACTACAATCTTTATTTAAAATCAGTGATTCATACAGCAAAACGTTGGCTCTGAGGCTAGTACTACTGACTATAAAATAGATATATATTGACATATGATCAATTGAAATAAAAAAAACTAAATGCATGTACTGCTCTCTGGTGTCACAAGTTGCACCCACAATTGGGTACATTCTATGTGATTGGTTGGCTCTTATGCTCTAAAGCCTTTTCTCGGAATTTCAAAATACTGCTTTTACTCGTAAAAGTTTCGCGTGACGCGTTAGTCCGATAATAAGAAAAAAGGCTCCTACATGATCAGGAAACAAATTTGGCGTAGTTGCGATTCATGCCATAAATCCCCCAAAGATTCTGTCTATGCCGGCATCTAATCAACCCAGTGTTGTAGCGGTTGTTGTAACCAACAAATTACCTCGTTCAGTATAATCTCGCTCTTCCGCCTGTTCATCGGTATCGTCTCGTTAATAAGGCATCTTACATTCCCGAGATATAGACTTAATTCCACCCTGAAGAAGCCGCGATGATATCACTGGTACGTTCAAATTAACGCTTATTGTAAGATATCCATTAAACTGTCCCGGATCTTTAGTCCCTTTTGAGCAACATTGGCTGTTGTATTCCTAACCCGCTGAAGAATCCCGCTGATCCAGTTTCTTCAACCTGACGTCATCAGGGTCGGACATAGGGGTCAAATGTTACATGTGGTGGTCCTCCCATGTTAAAGAGATCGGCAGTTCACCGGCATGCAGACCCGATGTACTACTCTCGTCTTTTGTTGTAACCTTAGCCTATTGTAAACTGTAATGACTCACACCATGTTTTGACCTGTCTTTGTTCACCCATTGTACTGATCTGCACAAATACCTGTAACCATCTATTTCAACTCACTTCACCAGACGAATCAGATATTCATTTCCTACGAAAGCTCGATGCCATTAAAATTAGTCTAAAAGGTACCACGCTTTGTTATTCATTCATAATAAATGTTAGTGTGATGCGTCTCGCGGTGGATTGTACAAATAATATTGCTCAGTCAGAATGTATCATCGTCTATGTAGCTTGTTAGTTTTAAAGCAATACAAAATTTCCTTCGATTGAACTGTAATTACTAAAAAATATTAGTTACTTATTTAAATCCTTTTGTTATCTTGCCACTGAATATTCTTCCATTCCCGGTGGGTTTTAAACGGGAGTAATTAAGAAAATACATCCGAACGTTTAGTGACTGCCACCCGGGAAGTTAGGTGCAGGACTGGTCCTTTTCTAGATATTTTTCAAATTTCCTATGCTTTAACATGGTGCTAAATAGCATACTTGGCAATATTGTGCAGATATTGTTGCTAAACTCCACAGTAGCCAGAAAAGTGGGCTACTTTAATAGCATCTCTATTCAATATTTAGCATTTTTATAAAAAAATCTAATTAGAAGATATTCGCATTAAAATATCTGTATGACAAAAGGAGAAAGGACAATATATTGAATATTTAACACCTTTATAATATTATCTAATTAGAACAGATTCGCACGTAACTATGTAACTGAAGTCTAAGAACAGACAATATATGGAATATTTAGCACTTTGATAAGATCTAATTAGAAGAGATTCGCAGTTAAATATCTAGCTGACGTCCGAGAAAGACAATATACTCAATATTTAGCACCTTTATAATATCATCTAATTAGAAAAGATTCGCACTTAAATACACTGTCAGAAAAAATCTGTAACACTTATTGAACGCGTAAAAGCGTCCATCCCTGACTAATTTTAGCGGTTGCTGGAATAAGTTGAAATAATGATGTGGAATTAATCAACTGGTCCATTTTGAACAATAATGAAAAGAAAAAGGTACCAAGAATTCCACAACGCTAAGTATCTCAACAATCGAAATATGGGGTTGGACGGCACTGAACACTAACGTTCATATTGATGTCCAAATCAGGACACCATATCGTGTTAAAAACTGAACACTTAACGTTCATATCCGAACACTAGAGAACAGGTATGGACACGCGTGTTCAGAAATGATCATCATGTTTGAACACCAATGTTCACAAATGAACACATATTCTGTAACACTTTTGGAACACTAGTGTCCGCATGAACATGTAAAAGTGTTCTATTATGCGTAAAAGTGTTCAAAAGTGCACACTTCAGAATGAACACTAATTTTTCAGAGTTCCAATATTCAGCACTCGGCGGTATTGTGGACAACCTATTTCGTTGTGTTTATTGAGGACGACCTATTTGATGAGCTTGATAACACTTCAGTGACATATTTTAAGTAAATCTCTTTGCATAATAGTTTTAGTACTTGAACACTTTTACATGTTTGAAAGGTGTTACAAACTAGTGTGCAATTCAGTGTTCAGGATTTGCACACTTTTATTGACAGTGTACGTAGCTGGCGTCTGCGAAGAGATATTATATTCAATACTTAGCCCTTTTATAATACATACTAATTAGAAGAGATTAGCAGTTAATTATCCACAAGAGCCTTTTCGGAGAGAAGACAATATATTCAATATTTTAGCACTTTTCTAATAAAAATATTCGCATTAAAATATCTGTAACACCGTGTCGAAGAAAGGACAATATATTCAATATTTAGCACCTTTTTAATATCATCTAATTAGAATAGATTAGCACTTAAGTATGTAGCTGACGTCTGAGAAAAGACAATATATTGAATATTTAGCACTTCAATGATATCATCTAATTAGAAGAGATTCTCAGTTAAATATCTATCTGGCGTTTCAAAAAAGACAATATATTCAATATTTAGCAGCTTTATATCATATAATTATCAAAGATTCGCGCTTAAATATGTTGTTGGCGTGTGAGAAAAGACTATATATTCAATATTCAGCAGCTTTATAATAGCATGTAATTAAAATAGATTCTCATATAAATATGTAGGTGACCTCTGAGAACAGACAATATATTGAATAT
>JAVTVY010032434.1:0-13892 GCA_036873755.1 Hanleya hanleyi
CACTGACATATTCATGACACTAAATGATATAGGGGTATCATTTAAAGAACCTTCAGCATATCAGGTACTGTGGGGACTGGATCAGATATAGAATATAACTCTTGGACGATACTGACGTATCATTAGCACAATATCCCAGAGGATACTGAGATTGATACCCATATTCACAGAACTGATACAGCCGTATCATTTTGACCAAAATATCAGATAATATCACAAGATACTTTGTCGCTTACAAGCACCTTATGGTCGTCTAACGTTGAAAAGATATCACGAGGATATTTCTTTGAAAACTCAAATGATACAAGACATATCATCAAACAGAGAACAGGAACAAATACATTAGTTTCATAAAAGTACTTTATTACACTATCATAAATATCAATACAAAACGGACCAGTAGAACTTGATATTTTTGATATCAGATGCTCAATACCAGTCATATGGCTTTAAAGAGTGATTGATGGTGATAAATCCGGAACACGAATCCCGACAGTAGCGGCGCCTCCCTCCCTTTGAAGAGCAGCAATATCATTGGTTAACACGTCATTTCCGCTACAATTGGTGGCAGCGGTGGGATTAATTTCCGTGAATATCATTACCATTCTCATCATCAAGTGTCATATCATTGTATTCTCTAAATATGGATCATGGGAGAGATTTTCCAGACCAGGACGATACTGATCCGGAGGTAACCTTCAACTTGCACCAACAAAATAGAGATGAAGAAGACCCTGAGACCCTCGCCACGTGGGACCGGATCTGGAGATGGAGCCCACGTGTCTGGTGCAAGTCGAAGGCAACTCAAGCCAGAGAACTATAATGGTGATAATTCCTGGAAGGAGTATCTTCAAGTGTATCTCACAATATCACGAATCAAACGATGGAGCAAGCAAGAACAGACAGACTACCTATTTGCACACCTCCAAGGACCAGCCCGACAGTTAGCCTGTACCCTGACTGAGAGAGAACAGCAAGATTTTGACAGACTGGTTGAAATCCTGAGCTCAAGATTCGGACCCAGAGAGCAGGCAGAACTATATCTGGCTGAGTTAAGAGGACGAAGGAGGAAGAGCAAGGAAACACTGCGAGAACTTGGACAAGCCATTCGGAAACTGGCAATATTCGCGTATCCTGGCATATCCACAACTCATCATGAACGTCTAGCCAAAACCCACTTCATTGATGCTCTTGAAGATCCAGAAATGCGCATGCAGGTATATCAAGGAAAACCTGCTGATCTACAACAGGCTGTTACCTTAGCTTTAGAGATAGAGGGATATCACCAGATTGAAACCCAACGTGCAAGCACTACCAATGGCCCTACAAGGAAATATGTACATGAGATTGATGTCCAAAGTACAGATGATATCAACTTACAGAACAGAATATCGGCCCTGGAAAGGAAGATGAGAGATCTACCGGACAGTAACAGTGAGGAGAATTGGTCTCCCAGTAATCGCACAAATTGACGTTCGAAGGATAACATAGAGTGTTGTCGGTGTCACCAGTGGGGACACATTAGTCGGTTTTGCCCTAAGAAGAAGGAAGAAAGAGGTTCGACAAGGCAGTCCTCTGAAAACGGGGGACAACCGACCCCAAGGGGCTCAGTTCGGTTGTAAGCCCATTATCGCCCCAACAGTGGAATGATTCTTCAGATCAACCAAGTGTTCCGGATAAGCATGAAAATCAAAATGACGAACATTTTCAGAAATCTGCAACCTACCATGAATCGGCAGTCCATGAAGGTGATATCACCGTGCTGGAGGTAGGAGTAAGGAATCCGGAGAATGGACTCTATGTTCCAGGTCATGTGGTAAAAATTAACATTTCATTTTTAGTTGATACTGGGGCTTGTGTTACAATTCTTTCCAATCGAGTTTACTTCAGCATTCCACTAGAACATCGACCAAAAGCAAGATCCACTTCTCTCCGGCTACTTACAGCAGATCATAGACCACTTGATATCACTGGAATCTGTGATATAGATGTTGGAATCTTATCAAGTCCAACAACGATACCTATCATCATAGCAGATATCAAGACTGACGGAATACTTGGAATGGAATTCCTATCAAAATATGACTGTGAAATCCATCTGAAAAGTGGTTGCCTTACCTGCAACGGAGAGCAGATACCATGCTCCAGATCAAATGAAGAATCAAGATGTTGCCGGCTGATTGTTGCTGAAACCACGGTAGTACCACCAGGACAGCAAATGATAGTACCCAGTAGATCAAGAAAAGGTCATGATATTATTGGGAAGTGAGCTATATGTGAACCGATACGAGATAAACTGAGGAACGATCTGCTGATTGGTCGAACACTCGTTGATACAGAGAAAGATCTGTATCCTTTAAGGGCGATGAATATGGGCACAGAACCTGAAGTGATCCACAAGGGGACTACCGCGGCATTGTTGAGTCCGGTGAAGCTCGCCCAGGTATTCCAGGATCAGGAAGGTGGAACAGTTGAAGCATTATGTGCTGACAATGCAAGTATAACTGTCAACGAGGTGATCAAATCATCATGGAGGGACGATAAACTTCCTGAGCATCTAGAAGCTGTTTACAGTCGAAGCACTAAGAACATAAAGTCAGATGAAGCAATCAAAGTCAGAAACTTGTTACTAGAATATCCTGATATCTTTGCCAAATCAGATGCAGATCTTGGCAGAGCAGCAGGGGTGAAGCATTCGATCAATACCGGCGATTCTCCCCCATTGAGGCACGCTCCTAGGAGGCTTCCCATACACAAGCAAGCTGAAGCAGATAAGCAGATTGAGGACATGTTGAACCGAGGTATCATAGAGAGGTCAACCAGTGCATGGGCATCACCGATAGTTCTTGTCACCAAGAAGGATGGGGCCACAAGATTCTGCGTTGATTATCGCCGTCTGAACAATGTAACGATCAAGGATGCGTATCCATTACCTAGAATAGATGATTCCTTAAACGTGTTGCATGGTGCTCAATGGTTCTCCACCCTGGACTTGGCAAGTGGATACTGGCAGGTGGAGCTTGACAACGATTCCAAAGAGAAGGCTGCATTTACATCTAGAGTAAAGTTTAAAGGCATGCCGTTCGGACTATGCAACGCGCCCTCCACCTTTGATCGCTTGATGGAGATGACATTAGCAGGTTGCCAATGGGACATTTGTCTTGTTTATTTGGATGATATCATTGTCTTCGGCCAATCCCTTGATGAAGCCATTGAAAACTTGAGGAAAGTGTTCAACCGACTACGTAAAGCTGGACTCAAGTTAAAACCGAAGAAATGCCATCTCTTCCAGAAGGAGGTAAATTACCTTGGCCATGTTGTATCACCAGAAGGTATCGCTACAGATCCTGAAAAGACTCAGGCTATCCTAAATTGGCCGATACCAACTACAGTGCATGATGTAAGAAGTTTCTTAGGGCTGGCTTCCTATTATCGTCGCTTCATTAAGAATTTCGCTGAACTAGCAAGACCTCTACATCGTTTGACCGAGGTGAACAGAGAATTCAAATGGACCACAGAATGTGAAACATCCTTTCGGCAGCTGCAGTATCATCTAACTCACAGTCCTATCCTTGCCTATCCAAGTCTGAATGGAGATTTCATACTCGATACTGATGCTAGTGGATTTGGTATCGGAGCGGTGCTATCTCAAGTCCAAGGAGATCAGGAAAAGGTAATTGCCTATGCCAGTCGAGCCCTTAGTAAATCAGAGCGGAACTACTGTGTTACAAGAAGAGAGTTACTTGCTGTAGTTGTGTTTGTCAAATACTTCCGCCAGTATCTATACGGACATCATTTCACCATCAGAACAGATCACAGTGCCCTCAGGTGGCTGCTCAACTTCAAAGAGCCTGAAGGACAAATGGCCAGGTGGCTTGGATTATTGAGCACATATGACTTTGATATCAACCACAGACCCGGCAAACAACATGGTAACGCAGATGCGTTATCCAGGATGCCCTGCTAATGGTGTGAAAAGATGGGATATGAAGGGGAGGTGAATCAAGTCCAGGCTGTAGAGCTGAAAGTCACCAAAGATACCGCTATCCAAACAGATCATTCTGGGCCAATCAATGTGATAATAACCAAGGTAAAATGGGTTCCCAAATCCTGGACATACAGACAGAGGGCCTATCGACGAAAATCAAGACAACCTACAAAGAACAAAGAACAAATAGCTGCAGTCATGACAAGACACCAAAAGGCAACATCTGAGAGACCGCCTGCACTAAGAGATCAGACCAATACAGAGGCAACTGAGAACCAGCAAAAGGTTGAAACTACTACATAGTTAAACGAAAATATCGCAAAAGCGCAACAAGAAGATCGAGACTTAAAGTGGATATTCTCGGCCAAACAAAATCATACCAAACGACCTGATTGGGAAGCAGAATCAGGTCATAACAGAGCTACCAAATATTACTGGGCAAAATGGGACCGGCTTGCTTTCAGAGATGGCATACTTCATCGACAGTGGGAGTCCCCTGATGGGACCAGTAACCATTGGCAAACGTTACTACCGCCTGAATTCCGGAAGGAAGTGTTCCACCAACTCCATGCGGCCAAAACTGCAGCCCACTTGGGAGCTTCAAAAACCATCCCGAAGATTAAACAACGATACTTTTGGTATGGTCTCAGTCAGGATATCAAACTTTGGTGCAAACAATGCGATACTTGTGGATCTAGGAAATCGCGACAAGCTTCACTCCGGCAGTATCAAGTTGGTGCTCCAATGGAGAGGATATCGGTGGATATTTTGGGTCCTCTGCCTAGATCAAACAAGGGAAATCAGTATATTCTCATCTTGAAGGATCGTTTTACCCGGTGTGTGGAAGGATATGCTACAAGGAATCAAGAAGCAGGAACAGTTGCAGATAAAATAGTTAAAGAGTTTATCTGTCGTTTCGGTGTACCTAGAGAATTGCATTCCGACCAGGGAGGTAACTTTCAGTCTCAACTACTTCAAGAAGTCTGTACATTGCTTGAAATCGACAAAACCCGGACCACCCCGTATCATCCTCAATCCAACGGCATGGTCGAGAGGTTCAACAGGGCCCTTGAAGATCGCCTTGCAATGATGGTCCAGAAAAACCAGAAAAATTGGGACGAACAGCTTCCCTTTGCTCTAATGGCCTACCGATGCTCAGTTCATGATACAACACAGGAAACCCCAAACATGCTAATGCTAGGGCGTGAGGTGGAACTTCTCTTAGATCTGATGACAGGACGACGACAGGAGATGGAGTCTACCGATGACATAGAATATGCTGCTGAGTTGCGAGAGCGCATTGAAGTTGCTCATGAGAGAGCCCGAAAGTGTCAAGCCAACAGTTCCAGGAGGAGGAAGCGGAATTATGATCGCTGTAAAAATGGTAGCCCCTACCAAGTTGGTGATCCACTTTGGCTGTACAACAGTGCCCGGAAAAAGAACTTATTTCCTAAACTTACCTGCCACTGGGAAGGCCCCTTTCAGATCATCAGCAAATTAGATGATACAGTGTATCGGATACAACGGAGCCCCAATGCAAAACCTAAAGTAGTACATTTTGATAGACTAAAACCATATGAGGGTATCAATTTCAGACGTTGGGAAATTCAATTGACAAACAGACCAGGACATGGAAACGAACAGAATAGTAACGGAGCACAAATGGACAATAAATAGGACATGCATAAGTTTGAATGAAAAGTAAATTTATCATTCATCTTTTACAGCTACTCCATGGCCGACGATACCGGGAACGAGTTCTTTTGCATATGTGGAAGAGGATATACATACAGGAACAACTTAGCAAGACACAAAACGCACTGCCTGATGTATTCATCAGACATTTCCGTGGAATGCCAGTGGTGTCATCTGCCTATAGAAGGAGAGGAAAACTACATGAAACATCAGGGCAAATGTTCTAAGTCTCCGTTTGTGACAAAAAAGGCACGGGCAATAGTAAAACCTCCAAAGAGACGGAAGCGGCCAGTATCGGCAACTGTAACAACAGCAACAGTAACAACATCCGAAACCCCCAGAACACCCGGTACCCCAGTCATGGACGAGACGACTCCTCCAATGATGACCATACAATCTCCAGTACTAATTCCAAGAGGTATCCTGGTTGAGAGCAACATGGAACGGATGGTAAAACCGATTAGCCCCCTCAAACAAACGCCAATAAAGTTACATGGAAGTCACCAGATATTTGAAGGAATCATGGACCAACAAATGATCATTGACCTTGACGAAGACGAACAATTTTCATCAATCTCAGCTGAGAATAATATCATCGCACTGAGCTCAATGGAGGTAACAGCAACAGCCCTCGTGACGCCTTTGGTTTCGAACCCACTAATTTCGAAAAGCCTAAGCTCAGCACCCGTCCTACCAACTTCAACTTGCCTAACTGTCAGCCAATCACCTGCAACATCAGTTCCTTCAACTTCTGCTTCTGGTATCTTCAATCAACCTAATCCATGTCAATCATCAGACAGCACCATTTCCAGCACGGCTCCCCTCAAAACCTATCCATCTATTTACACCACGTCCACCACCTCAAACATCTCCAGTCCTTTGAAGAAATCCATACCGATAATGTCGACAATCCACCAAGCCTCAATCCATACCATGTCTCCATCCAGTAATGAGAAAGAAGATTTAGAATATTACCGATCACCACCTGCCACAGCCAACCCATCATTCAACAGTCAACAATCCTGGTATCTTCCCATTCCAACGGTCATCTCAACCCGTCCAGAAGAAGAAACCAAAGAGAAAGCTGAAGATAGTGAGTCTGGATGAGGGTACATCCATATCACCCGTGTGACACGACGTCCAGACGGTACACAAATCCGTTAGGAAATAGTGAAGACGCCCTCCACATCAATGTGCGAAATCTGTAAAATAAGAAAGTTTGAAGATTAACTGACATTATTACACATTAAATCATATTATATTTTTGTCTATTCTAGTCTGACGTAAATATCTAAAAATACATGAATAAGTAATGAGACGGAATCTGTAAATGACTGAACAATTTTGGTGCAGAACTTTGGACAGTGTGTCAGTAAGATCTACTGAACTTTATGCATACATGGATCCTCTTATAATTCTAAATTACAACTATATATACCTCGGACACCGAATGACTTTAAATCGTAACTACATATTAGAATATTTTTGTAAGTGCCATATCCTGCGGTATTGTTCGGGGACTAACAAAAGTTAGAAGGGGGTATTGTGGCGAATTTGTAAATAGAGAAATATTCTAATAGTCATATAGTTTTAACACTGGAACGGATGGTCGTTCGGTAAGCGATACCCCCCTGTCCTGAGCCTCGCTCCTTGTATTATCGCACTGGCAAGGTCACATCTGGGCAAATTGTGGTGAACTTTTACGTAAGTTTTTAAATTTATCTTTGACGATTGAAATTTTAAAATATATTGGCTTAAATCTTTGACTATTCAACTAATTGAATACGTAATGACAGAATATTGGACTTATAGATTATTTGTAAATAATAACGAAAGAGACCAGGGGTTGGTTGACCTTACGTGAGCGCCATTATGATATATGCACATGTTGTTGTTGCTAAAAACATTTTACAGAAACGATGGATAGCGGACAAATAACTTGTTATTAACTGTTTAGATGTTTGACATTATATTCCTTAAAATTATCAGAACCTAACTACAGTCGGTGAAACTTATAGGAGAGCTGTATGTCTGATAATTTGATGACATTCGATAGTAAATTTATAGTTCCCGCACTTCTCTACCGACACGCCATATTTTTAGCTTCGTCTCATTACATGTCAAGCTATTTTACGCGTTTGCAAGAATTGTATTGCTTCCCAAAGAATTTAGAGTTGATAGTTATCAAATATAGTATGTTTGTTATTTCACACAATAGCTATATTTTAGTTTTTGCGAAATTATCTTGTTGAAAACACTGATTCATAGTTTTCAATATCGCTATGTTGTCACCATTTTCTCCATACAATCAGCATCAGTTACAAAGATTGACAGGCTCTGAGCCAATGGGATGGTAGGAATTTCGGTCATGTAATGAATATTCATGAGTATTGGTTATATAAGTGATCAAAATTCGTAAATATGGCAGACGGTCTCGGGGTCCGGGACAGACAAGACGTCGTTACGCTGTCCGAATGCAGAGCGAACCAGACGAAATAAATGTTAGTATCTTAAAAACAAGATACACAGTCTTAGATAAAGTTTGCTAGAATTTTGAAAGTATCCATACAATACAATAGATCATATATAGTATGATACTATCATAGCGACAGGCACTCATTGATAGCCAGTGTGATTGGTAGTATCCATGTTCCAGGGCCGCCTTACAAATGATACAGTTGTATCATTGACTGTATCATTGATTTCAGCCAGAAAAGTATCCACATTCCAGGGCCAAATATAATACCGCAGGAAAGTTTGGGTAAAAGCTGACGAGAAACACACGGAATGGCACATATTCTGATTATGTATATATGTTATATTACAGAATAAATTGTTGACTTTTTATTGTTGAATTTAAACAAAAGACTGGACGTTTATTATTGAGAAGGAATTGCATTGTGATTGTGGAGCGATATCATTAGAAGATATCCATCAACTATCTCATAGCTACAGGAGACGAATTCAACCAGAGAAGGTTACTGTGATATCATTGGAGTAAAAAAATGATACAAGTGTATCAATGATACAGAGATGATACAGAGATATCATTGATACTTTCATATCCTTGAAACTGGAATGATACAAGTGTATCAATGTTACAGAGATGATACGGATATATCATTGATACTTTCCTATCCATGAAACTGGAATGATACAAGTGTACCATTCATACCGAGATGATACAGATATATCATTGATACTTTCCTATCCACTGAACCGGAATGATACATTCCTATCCACAGAGCTAGTATGATACATATGTATCATTAACTGATAAGATTGTAACATTCATACTAAAGGGTAATATATCAGCCTGATACAGTTATACGATTGACTGATACGGAAAAATCACTGACATATTCATGACACTAAATGATATAGGAGTATCATTTTAAGAACCTTCAGAATATCAGGTACTGTGGGGACTGGATCAGATATAGAATATGACTCTTGGACGATACTGACGTATCATTAGCACAATATCCCAGAGGATACTGAGATTGATACCCATATTCACAGAACTGATACAGCCGTATCATTTTGACCAAAATATCAGATAATATCACAAGATACTTTGTCGCTTACAAGCACCTTATGATCGTCTAACGTTGAAAAGATATCACGAGGATATTTCTTTGAAAACTCAAATGATACAAGACATATCATCAAACAGAGAACAAGAACAAATACATTAGTTTCATAAAAGTACTTTATTACACTATCATAAATATCAATACAAAACGGACCAGTAGAACTTGATATTTTTGATATCAGATGCTCAATACCAGTCATATGGCTTTAAAGAGTGATTGATGGTGATAAATCCGGAACACGAATCCCGACAGTAGCGGCGCCTCCCTTCATAACTATTAGGACAGTTTGAAGAGCAGCAATATCATTGGTTAACACGTCATTTCCGCTACAATATTTCGAAGTAATACCATGACAAATATTGTGACATTAATATCACTAGATTAGTTGTGATTAAAGTTGTGATATTTTAGACACTGTCATGGCCGTCGACTCTGTGTTTGCGTCAGTTTTAACTGGGAATGATCACAGTATATAACCTGCGTATTTTTTCTGCACAGCTTTTTGTCCAGAATTGAAGAAATTAAATTTTGGCCTCGTCCAAACGAGTATTATATGTTGAGAAAACATATTTAGGATGTGGAACGATCATTTCGTTTGAAGCGGCATATCCCTCGAATCCGGTAACATTTAGTTTTAGAAATAGGGATTTCACTGTTTCGTGCAGCGTCACAGAGCTTCCACGTACTAGCGGCTTGACAAAAATGTCAGCGTATAACACCCCGCTAGCGAACGCAATTCTTCCTTTCAAAGGTTCTTCGGATCAGCGAAGCGGAGATCTCAAGGGTAGGTTCTACGAATACGAACTTCAGCTAGCAGAGTTAATATTAACTACAGCAATGAAGCAACCATGAAGCCCTCAAAACGGAGAGAAAATTCACTACTTAGTCAAGTGGAAAAGCTGGAAAATCCTTCAACACGTGCACGACAATTAATCATATAAAAATTGGATGAATTGGATCAGCTCGGGTGTGTATAGTGTATTTATATGGTAATATTAGCATGATAAATCTGCTCACGGAAATCGTGCTCAAGCAGCTGTCACTGATTATGTAACGGTCCAGCTAAAATTCTAGCTTCAAAATGATATTTATGACTGATTGTACGAATTGGAAAGGTAACCTATCCTGATTGTTCCATTGAAATGTTTAATGACGAAGGCACGGGCCTGATTGAATATATACAAGCAGCGTGTGCCTGCCGATATTGCCAACTTGTCAAATTTCGCATTTAAAAAATCTGTACCTTCATCTGCACGACTTTCGTCTTGAAGATAGTTTTCACCAAAATGACATTTTCCCCGGTTTTTTGTTTTCACTGGAATAACTCAAGAATATTTCGAGAACACTTCATTGTCGGAGATCCCCACTGTATGATTTGCCGATTGACGGTTCATGCGTCCGCGTTAGTTTGGTTTTTTCCATACGTACAAGGCGATACCAGTGAGTCGCATCTGGAGAATTACAGGAAATTCATGTTAAGACTTCCCGAGAGTAAATCAGACCCCTTCGAAGATTTCCACTCGACAGTTCAGATTGCCTGCAATCCCTATCGTTCCACTTCCGGTTGCGCATACGCAGTCTTTTCATAATGCTCTATTGCGTATGCCTGATTCCAGGGGTACCATTCAATCTCAACAAAGATGGTTATGCGTTCCCGATAATGAGATCACAACTTCCATTTGAATGGAATCTATGTCACAGTTTTGACAGCGAGGCTCCCTCTCACATCATCGCTCTAAGGAACTTTTCGCACCCACTTGTGAATTTACCTACAGTGAATTCAAAATTGGATGGTGTATTCAAGTTAACTATGTAGGCATTTCGTCCCCTTATATACACATGATGACTTGGTCTTATCTATGTTTTTTTCAAAATTAACAGCGACTGTTTTAATTAATTGAGTTCATTAGTGGACTAAATGTGATATTCAGTTAAACCGCCTTACTAAATATACAAGTTAGCTAAAATCCATTAACTTTAACCCATGACTTGACAATTGACGGGACTACCAGAATGGAATGCGATGAATGAATATCTCCGAGAAGTTCCGAAGGGCTCGAACGGCCCGACGGCGGAGCGTCACGTTGTGGAATTTATATGGATATAGAGGGATGCCTCGCATGTATCTGTTTGAGTTTCACATTTGCCCTAATCAGTTTTGGGAGCTTGTTATTTGATTCAATGTCAATTCACAGGTTTGATCGGTACATGTACATATATTACAATTATATTGAGATTGGGGGCGTATCTGCTAATTGAGCGGAAGCCAGGAAATACTGACCGCTGTATGTTATAGACCGCTGTATGTACTTGAAGTGGTCAGGAAACACTGACCATTGAAGATAGCTGATGGTTAATCCAGTGACTGGTACGAGCGAGAGATTTGTCACATCAGGTCAATTGTATACTTGAATATAAACCTGATTTACGCTGTATGTTATAGAATGCATATAAATGAATTGTCTTCTGTTAAATGTTAAATGGATTAGTAAGAGTTTGAATCAGATGAGTATTTGTGCGCGGTTATATATTTTGGGGAGATCTAGCAAACCTGAACGTCTATTTAATATGATAAAGCTATACATGTATATTATTTGAATCATTGGTCAAACAGGCCAGCTCTGTATCAGTAATGACCAGCGCTCAAGTGTCCATTCCAGTGTCCATTCCGGTAGTTTCCTTAATTAAGTGTTTGAGTTGTGAGAAACTGAAGTTTAGACAGGCCTGCGTTTAAGTACTTTGTTTACTCAGCTGTGTAAAGTTTGATGTATATTACACTAGGCTAAGCATTAACACCATTGCTTCATCTGTACAGATGTTTTTGGTTATCATGATTTGCTGTACCTTGTCTATGTTATGATGCAGAAGTAAACAACTACAACCTCTGTTTATCTCAACGAGTTGTCTTGTAGTTCTTTGGATTGACCGAAGACGAACCTACAGAAAAGGGTTATGTGGAGAAGATCCCCGTTGTCTTATCTCTTTCGCGCAAACTGCGGATAAGACGCAAAAAGTCCACATTGGCGACCCCGACGAGACACTACAAGACGAGACAAGTATGGCGGATCAGGCCGTGCGAGTTCAAGATCTGCAGGCCATAGCACAGGGCGTAACAACGTTAGTGAACGCCGTGCATGCTGGCAGTCCGGCACATATTGAATCACGGAGGGCAGATGATGTGAACGATCACGTGGAAGGTCGATCATCTCGTTCAGATATGTTGTCTGGCGTGAATGTGGACGAACCAGTACCAATGGAGGTCGATACCTCCAGACATCCTATCGACCGGTGGCTGAAGGACACACATGCCATTAGGGATGCGACCCCCACGACAGAGCTGTGAATCTCGTGATATCCGACCTTGGGGTATCGGAACTGTTGGACTATGCGCTGGCCCTCGCGTCATGCCCCTCGGACTTCTCAAATTTTCTCCAATCTACCATCATGTAGTTCTTGCGAACTTTGACGGCGTGCTGCAAACGATTGCGTTTGGCAGTTTGTGTTTCAGAATAGATGACAACGGGCCTATGGAACGTGCTGTTGATTTGGCGCGGAACTGTAGGACGGTGCTGGATTACGGCGGAGATGCCATGGAGATGATGTGGGCTACGGCAGCAGTTCAGCAGGCTTGATGCCTGTAAAAACAGATAAGCTGTTCGTCACACTTCCGCTCCTCTCGTCTTTTTGCATTGAACTCTCCTTCTATTCCTGCATTCAATGAAGTAGTCAACCGGACGGTGACTAGTGCAGCAGCACATGTTTGGTTCCGGTGCTTTGACTATGATGGCGTTTGCAATCCTCTTCAGCTCTTCTTCATGGGAGCTCTCCTTGAACTGCCTTGTAATTCTGACTGGATGGAATTCCAAACTGATGTCCACAACTGCCATGAGTGATGTCCAGCTTAGTGATAAGATGATCGACCCAAGCACTGTTCCTTCCTATAACAGCGACATGTTTCTCCTCTTCCTTGGTGATGTGACGGCGTGTGCCAGAAACCTCTGGAACGAGTCCATTCCGTGGAACAATATCTACAGGTACAGTTTGATTCGTTTCATTTAACAGAGCCTTGTAAATGGCCGTAGTGATTGAAAAAATATCTGTGTTGTGATATATTCTCTGCCTGGACTTCCCTGAACTTTCTGTCTGACGTTGTGAAGTTCCCACTCATTGGCAATAGTGCGTGTGATGAACAGTGTGTAATTTACAGGAATGGGTCATGCCCTTACGAACTCAAAGACATTGTACTCTGATAACTTTCTTGAAACATTTTGGACTGAATCCCCAAACAGGTTGGTAACATGTATTGAACAATCATGTTATATATGCATAATCGTGCCTTATATGAATTGTTGACATCTCTCGTATATTGTGCATGTTTTGTTTATTATTGATAATACTGCATGCCCGGTGGAGTTGATGAGTCAATGGTGAAATTGGTAGATTGCATGAATTCCTTTGTGACTAGTAAATTTAGTGATTTGCAGATTGATAAATCTAGCGTTTGAAGTTTGTACGATAATATTGTGACGTGGTTCCACAATGATTTTTTTTTATTAGGACGTTTATCGCGATTAGTTGCCATAATAGTGTTAGCTGGTAAGCTAAAGCACTTA
>JAVTVY010032435.1:0-153310 GCA_036873755.1 Hanleya hanleyi
GGGACAAACATTGATCCTATACCCTCAGTATGGGACTATATGGGATTCGGTGACTTTTTTCAAAAATTTCACCGATTCGCACGGGGACACTTCCTATCATGTTCTAAATGACGAGACGAGTAAAACGAGACCTCACAACCCTACCGCAAATGTATAGAAGTACGTTTCCAGGATGGTCCTATACCTCCCATACCCCATATAGGCATTTTCCCGTAATTTAGGATAAAGTCCGTATTCCGTATTTTTTCAGGAAAATTTTTACATACAACCACCCTGGAACTAGGGGAAGATAACTCTGTTGATAGACAAGCCCCGTTAAGCCCGGCGACCTATATACCCCTCATACCCCATATAGGCATTTTCCCAGGTTTTTCGATAAAGTCCGTGTTCCGTTTTTTTTTTTCAGGAAAATTTTTACATGCACCCACCCAGCCATCAAATACCCCTTCACCTAGGCTTCACGTTGATGCCTCACTCGACCCCATTCGACCAATAGGGGCTCCCCTAGATGCCAAAACGTCTATTTTCATACCCTTGGGCCACCGCGCATGCGCAGAATGACCCTAATTCAACCCCACACCCAGTCCATTAGATGCCCCTTCATGAATGCTTCACTTTGATACCTCACTCGACCCCATCAGTCCACTAGGGGCTCCCCTAGCTCAAAGGCTATTTTCATCCCTTGGGCCACCGCTTTTCTGCAGAGCCGATATGTCCCAACCCCCAGCCGGTGCATCAGATGCCCCTTCACGAATGCTTCACTTTGATACCTCCACTCGACATTGGTTGTGGGGGCTCCAAAAAACTCCAAAACGTCTATTTCCATACCGCGGGTCACCGGCACGCATGCGCAGAATGCCGATATTTCAGCCCCCGCCCAGTCCATCAGATGCCCCTTCACGAATGCTTCACTTTGATACCTCCTACGACTCCATTGGCCCATTAGGGACTCCCCTAGCTCCAAAACCGCTATTTCCATACCCTTGGGCCACCGCGCATGCGCAGAATGCCGATATTTCAACCCCACACCCAGCCCATCAGATGCCCCTTCACGAATGCTTCACATCGATACCTCACTCGACCCCATTTGTCCATTAGGGGCTTCCCTAGCTCCAAAACGTCTATTTCCATACCCTTGGGCCTCCGCGCATGCGCAGAATGCCGATAGTTCAACCTCGCGCCCAGCCCATCAGATGACCCTTCATGAATGCTGCACTTTGATACCTCACTCGACCCCATCGGTCAACTAGGGGCTCCCATAGCTCCAAAAAGGCTATTTTCATACCCTTCGGCCGCCGCGCATGCGCAGAAGGCCGATATGTCAACCCCACACCCAGCCCATTAGATGCCCCTTCACCTAAGCTTCGCTTTGATACCTCACTCGACCCCATCGGACCATTTTATCTAGGGACTACTTTTTCTCCGCGGAAGCTTTTTCCCGAGACCGAATCACCGCCAAAACCGCGGCCAAACCGCATCACCGCGCATGAATACATTTTTTTTTTTTTTTGCCGGAACTTTTTTTTTTTTTGCACACCTCCCCAATAACCCCCCCACCTCCCCAATAACCCCCCAATGCCCGAGTTGTCTCCCTTGCATCCATAGTGTAGAGATGGCGCCACACCCTCAATTGTGACGTCATTTTTACATCCGGGGGAAAGAGCGTCCATTTGCTCGCTACCTACTACTTATCGCTGTACCGATGCGCAATTTTGGTTATTAATGCAATAATAATAATAATAATAATACTTTATTTCAGACACGGGTCCATATATACATAGAAAACAAGATTACATACTGGTATGTAGTGCCGATAGGCACTACTTAGAGGAATACAACAGTTTCTGCCATTTATCGAGCAGCACAGAATGTACAATAAGGTCGGATTTAAGTATAGTACACAGTATCAGGTTTTCGCTGGACTCAATTCTCCTTTTGAAACAATAGACAGCTTTTTAGTCGCCATTTTATCCCACCTCTTGCATGTCGCTTCAGTTTATTACCTGTATATGGTAGGATTCTGCTGGTGGATTGTTAGTCCCCAGAGCCCGCCCTCTGCATATTTCATTCGACAAATATATGTAGGTTTATTGTTTTGGTGGGAAATTTAAGCCGTACGACGTCGGGCATTATAGGTTAGTTCTTCTGGGTATTCTTGCATTTACCATGTTTACCACATGTTGAGGCGTTTACTCCATCAGACGTCCACGATGCCCAATCATTAACATCAGATGAGTTATTTTTTATGTAATCCCGCTTTAGCCGTGCTAGGGGCCGTGTGAATACGTCATGGTCTCCACATGAACAAAAGCAAAAAAGCGCGGCTGAGATACTATATAGTCATATGGTTGCTTTTTAGTCTCCAGACGTCAATTTTTTTCACCTCTTGCATATCGCTGCAATTTGAAAACAGAACTGACAGGCTCTACCCGCTAACAGATCGTGATATAGGTGACAAAGTTTAAAATTATTCAGGCAAAGAATATTCATAAATACACAGATGAAAAAACATGGGAACGCGGTTAACAGGGTATACAACTGACTGTTTTGGCAATGATTCGTCTCAAACACCCGTTTCGACAGTTGCACTCCTCCACACAAATATGAACGTTATGTGCAGTGTAAACTTCTGCTGTACATTCTGTAGTAATTTACTAAAAAATTAGTGCCAGTAATGTACCGTAAAATGGAGAGTATATACTGCAATTTTACGATTACAGTAAATTACACTAAAAACACTTTATATAGTGTATTTTACAATATTTAAGCTATATTGTCCCTTTTTCTGGCAACTTTGCCGGTACATTTAATTTTGCAGCTAAAGCCTACAATGTATTCCCTTAATTTTCGAAGATCTAATCAAAATCAAGTAGACCCATAATAAATTTAAAAGTATTTAAACGTGCGCAATCAAGCAAAAAATATAAAGCATTGCTTTACTGGAATGCCTAAATACGATAATTTCTAATTCATTGCTCAAATGCCTGGGACTACTCAGGCGTCACAGGTCTGGAGTCTGAACTCGAAACTCGAAAGTCTGTCCAGATAGGATGCTCTCTCTCTCTGCTTCCGTGCGATTATCTGCATGTATGGAATAATCAATTCCACACAACCTGTAGGAATATTCATTTAATTACATTGGAGTTTGAGGACTGAATAGCCGCCATTTACGCGATAATGAGAAAAGTTATCTATCGTAATACCGAAGCCGAAAAGAGAAGAGTTTTGGCATCTTGAGCCTAAAAAACGTCAACACAACTTGCGGAATTGGTATTTAGTGCAGGCCAAGATATCGCTTTAACTTGGTGTAACGACGTCAGTCATCCCCTCTCTCAATTGCCGCGCACTACATTTTTATAACGCACATTGGCATCAAAGTGAATGGTTCCTCAATTTTGACAGAGTCGTTCCTTGATTACTCACTCGACAGAAAATACAGTTTGTATCTATTGGTGTTCCACAATTGCCTATATTCAAAAGCCATTGAAGGAATATGTCACGACGGCAACGTAGTGTAAAAGATTCCAGGTAACGTCTCACGAAATCATGAACTATATATCCACTCTCCATTTTTCAAAGCACCAACTGGATATCTTGATCTATATACATCAAGAAATAATAACACAAAGATAGGTTCTGATGTGACTCGGACCCATCTATGACACCAACCACTTGGTCATACAAGACGGGCGCTCTAACCGAGCCACATCGTCTATAATTACAAGCGTCTAGTCCGTCATTCATAATTCAGCCGTCGTCCATTAGAGAATATCCGCGTCCATAATCCAAAGACCTATTTCATATTCCATATAACAGTATTAGCACCAAATTCAAAAACACCAACCACCTGCCTGGCAATAGAGGATTGGCGCTCTAACCGACATGATCGCATCGACTATGACACCAACCACCTGGTCATACAAGACTGGCGCTCTAAACGACATGACCACATCAACTATAACACATACCATCTGCATGGCCATAGAGGACTGGCGCTCTAACCGACATAACCCCATCGTATATGACACCATCCAACTGGGCATACAGGACTGGCGCTCTAACCGACATGACCACAACGTCTATGACACTAGCCACCTGGTTATACAAGATTGCATACCTATCAACGAAACGCAAACCGCATAATAACCCTACTCGAACATTATATATGAAACATACAGTCATCCTCTACAATAAACCAGAGATACAAACAAGCAGGTCTAGTTACCTCATCTAAGAAACCAACCCTGGTGTCAAACGATGTTCTCACGCATGAACAAATACATTCCCCATCATGAAGACTTCAAGTGTAACGCATTCGTACAAAATTTTCTGTAATCGTCACGTCCGATGATCTCATTTACACAGCAGGTGTACTGCACTCAGACAATATCTTCCAGTGAAGCATCCACTCGTCATTTCTCATTCCCCATCATGAAGACTTCAAGTGTAACGCATTCGTACAAAATTTTCTGTAATCGTCACGTCCGATGATCTCATTTACACAGCAGGTGTACTGCACTCAGACAATATCTTCCAGTGAATCATCCACTCGTCATTTCTCACTTCTAAACATCCTCCATATACACGATTCGTATAGCAACATTTTACGCACACGAACATGTAAACTACCTATAATCAATTGATTACAAACACCACCTGAACTATTCAGCTGGTAACACAACAGTGAACTCTTCACATTGTTGATTCAGGCATTTAAACATGTATATACACAATAGTATGCTCACCAGAACCAACGGGCCTGACACATCTCACCATTCCCGTTGATGTTTAATGTTATTCAAACATTTATATACACTAGTCACTCATATGCACAAGACGATGCTCATCGGAGGACATGGAGTAATACGGAGTACCATTTGACCGTTATACCTCTCCGGCCTATTTACACATGTGAATTCCGGTATAAAAACAATAACATCAAAGAGTACATCATTCAAACAAGATATTTTGTCAGGTGCACTGCAGTCTGCAAGTGCACAACAATCTTCTTTAACCATAACTTGAATAATTCTCACTTTTAAGTGCACATTCTGTATGCGTGAATATCGCTGTACCGATGCGCAATTTTGGTTATTAATGCAATAATAATAATAATAATAATACTTTATTTCAGACACGGGTCCATATATACATAGAAAACAAGATTACATACTGGTATGTAGTGCCGATAGGCACTACTTAGAGGAATACAACAGTTTCTGCCATTTATCGAGCAGCACAGAATGTACAATAAGGTCGGATTTAAGTATAGTACACAGTATCAGGTTTTCGCTGGACTCAATTCTCCTATTGAAACAATAGACAGCTTTTCTCAATATTTCGCCAAAGGAAGGGATGCTGTTGACAGCAAACATAGCACTGGCACTACAACTATATCTATAATGAAGCAGCCATCGAAATGCGTTGTTGTACATAACTTTGATGCCGTTAAAAACAGTAGTGGTATGAGTACTCCAAAGTTGACAACAATAAACATTACAGCAGTATGCTCTAAAAAGACTTTTCTTAACACCAGTCGTACAATCACGGAAGCACATTAGCACGTACGCAAAGCCTTCTCTTTTGCGATTCTATATCCGCATTATCTGACAGATCACACTTTATAAATATGGCCTAAGTAGGTATAGCAATTGACATATTTCAATAACTCCCCACCTAACTTAACCGGAGGAGGCAAAAAATCTCAAAAAGGCGCAGGCAGAGAGGAAGGACATGGGAGAGATGAAAAGGCTACACTAGCAACACAGCAAGTTCACTTTAATTCAGTACTTTTCCGACCATTTAGAGAAACATGTAGAATTTTTAGAATATGGTAACAAAGATTTACAAGAACAACATCGAAAAAATTTGAAGAAAAGATGGCAACTGTCATGACTGGGACAAGCCAGTATTGCATACAGCTAAAGATTGCATTAACCCTACCTGGCCTCGGGGGGGTGGAAAGTGCCCCCGCTAGTGAACTTTTCTCTGCTGCTGCGAAACGACAAAACAGAGGAGGCTGAAACTTGGTGACTTTAAAGCTTATCTTATTGGGGTCATTTTCAGCCTATTTCTATATACCCCCGAGCAGAGGATCATGGGTAAATTCAAAATGGCGGCCATGTGGTATCCGCGAAAGTCGTGTTTTTCAATCTTTTCGCTCCATTTCTTCACATTTTCCTTGCCTAAAAGGCCTTGAAAGTATTTTATTTATGCAAAACTAATTATTCTATATTTTATTTGATTTTTTCAAGAGAAAAATCGGAAAAATGAAAATTTCGAAAAATCGACCCCAAAATGGCCGAGAAATGGCTTCCGATAAGATGACGTCACTGTTTCAGCGCTCTAGCCCTAGTGGTAGAGAAAATATATAGGGGGGGGCACTTTCCGCCCAGGCTGCGATACACCTCAAATCGCCCAGGCCAGGTAGGGTTAAGTATACAGCGAATAATCGGGCGCTGTTCACAATCGTTCAGTTGGAGCACCACTTATATAGACTCAAAAAACTCCTTTAATAAGATAAGATAAGTATTTTATTAACAGTCGATTTTTCTATACAACATTAGCTCACCACGGAGCTATCACCGACTTTGGACACATAATAACTAAAACACACAAAACACTGATTAAATGATTATACGATATAACGACTATGTCTATCACACATATAATAAAAGAAAAATATATATAGATATAAAAATACTACTGAATATTGCAACATTTAAACACCTTCGGATGAAGACAATCTTTAAAATTTAAAATTTCCAATCCCACATTTAAAGCATAAGAAAATAAGATTGGAGTTCTTTGAAGATTTGGAAAAATAAAAACAACTATAAAACACACCAAAGCTGATTAAACTATGTCTATCTCAACATACAACAAATAAAATAAAATAAAATAAACTATCGACAATTGCAATATGTAATATTGAAAAACTGTCCTGTACACAGTGATCACAACACTTTCATTGTGCGAGTTATCTGAGAATACATCTGATTTCCAGGCCAACCATAACATAACACCAATGACTCTGAACACACATCTCTCAGTTATTACACTGCCGATGACGTAGGTACTTTTTAACTATGTTGATCTGAGAAAGCGTGGAAAGAAACAGAGAACAAGAGAACACGATTGATTCCAGCAGGTATGGGAAGCGAAAAGTCCGCGAAAAGTGTCGTTCGTCACTCAGGAAGCTGGAAGTCGACATTTTTCTGGGTAATTTTGCATTTGCCAGGTTTATCCCATGTTGAGGCATGTACTCCATCAGACGTCCACGATGCTCATTTATTAACATCAGATTGAGCTGATCTGT
This sequence comes from Hanleya hanleyi, assembly GCA_036873755.1. Taxonomy (NCBI): domain Eukaryota; kingdom Metazoa; phylum Mollusca; class Polyplacophora; order Lepidopleurida; family Hanleyidae; genus Hanleya; species Hanleya hanleyi. Next base: position 7,319 of record JAVTVY010032435.1, read on the forward strand.
TATCACAGCTCCCGAGCTAGCGTATCTAATTCCGCTTAAGCCGGTGCTAGGGACCGTGTGGATACTTACTAATCTCTCCATGGACAGCTGCAATTAAAGCGCGGCTGAGATATCAAGGCTACGTCCGAGAATCCACCGCATTCACGGGTCTGAATGTGCAGTGCCGAGTCATATGATTGCTTTTAATCGCCAGACATCGTCAATTTTTTTCGCCTCTCGCATATGGCTCCAATTTCACTCGATCATTGACTTCAGATTGAAATGTGTTTTCAAGATTACCGTCATTCAATTCAACAGATTTACATTTCCCTTGAGGCTATGCGACATGGACAGAGTTTTTCTGTTGGTTACATATGAATTCTTCCCCTCTACAAGTGCCTTTGCTGATTATTTTATTAAATTTCATATCATAGAAAAAGACAGTCATCGGATATCAACGAGGAGGAATAAGCTATTACAGTGAACAAGCACACTGAAATCAGATGTTTATCAATTGAACTCATTCTCTAAACGCCTAAAAGAGGTATTGTTTCAGCTCGAACATGTTTAAGGTTTAAACAAATATGCGTTTAGAGAAGCGTTTAAATCCTAAACGTGTTGACGATGATGTGTTTAGGAATATGTGAATCATGTTGAAGCCTGAACATGTGTCTAAATTGTATCGGGTGTATACGTATACGTTTGGAAACATAAATACTGAATATATATATGCAGTCGGTACGAATCTGTTGGAAGGATATCCCCCCGACAATCCAGTCATCTGGATATGACCTATCAGGGATGTCTGATTTCCAACAAATCCTCCTTTGTCTTGTGAAAATGATTTCTCCTTCTCTTTAGATATCCACAGTTTCTTTAGTAGGAGAAATAAATCATGCAAGAGAACCGGTAATCAGGCTTTTTCCAAGGAATGGAGATAAACAAAAGTGGCGTTTGATGAATCCATAGGCCTTCGTTATCGATTATGCCTGGTTATATGGTTAGTTGACTACAATACCTGTCATCATGGTATCCGATATTGACGTGTTGTCACGGAAACCGCTTCAACAGCAGTTCATCGCCAACGATACAAGTCTGGTCAAGTGAGAAAAGTTAATCGGAACCCCCTTGATAGACAGACGGTTAATAAGAAGCCATTCACCAAACTTATCGAGACATGGCTTTTACACTCGAGTTGAAGTTTAATTTCCGATTAGATACAGAGATAGATTGTGTTGCCTGGCCAAGAGGACAGATGCCGTCATTTGACGTTATCGCTATTTTTTCAGCTCAGAAGTTCATGATCAGAAGTGTCTTACATGTACATCATGGTGCTGTCTTACATCATTGTCATAGCTTCCACGGAAACGCAGCAGTCAGATCCGACATAAATCGAAATACTTCTTTTCTTTGACAACATTAGACATAAATAGGTCTCGTTTAATCGATCTTCAGAAAAAGTGCTGCGGTGAAGGTCATTTCTCCAATACTTCTTATTGATTTTCACTCACCAATGTTTTCTCGGTCTTGTTGCAATATACAAAGCGAAACAATATTGAAGCGTCACCATGCAATATCCTCTATATGCAACACCAGTAGAGGCCTTCATTCTAAGTTTCTCAAATTCTTTGATAAATATCGTACACTGATGGCATAATGCGATCGTAGTGTGGAATATCTCTGGCTCTACGTACCTCACGTCTAATTCTGTTGAAGGCATTCGAGGACGTTCATTCATTAACCCTACCAGGCCTGGGAGCCAAAATGGCTCCCCCTACCAAACTTTCTGCGCTATCTCCGGATCTACAAAAAGGGAAGAGCTGAAAATCTGTGACTTTATAGTTGCTCATATTGGAGTCATTTTGAGCCTATTTGCATACCCCCGAGCAGAGGACCATGGATAAATTCAAGATGGCGGCCACGTAGGGTACCAGCAAAGTGATGTTTTCGTCATATTTCTTCAAAATTTCTGCTTTTCCGCGATTAAAAGTGGGCAAAAACTATTTTATTTCACATCACATTAATATTTACTAATTTATCATGCAGTTTTTGCGGAGAAGTGGCATAAATAAAAAATTCGGAAAATCTGACCGAAAAATCGACCAAAAAATGTCGTTTTTAAAAATGACGTCACTGTGGCGCCATCACAGCGGTCATCTTAATTTTTTTTAATTTTCTGGTAGAGCTTGACCCAAGGGTATAGTGTGGTAAGATTCAGCCCCATAGCTCAAGGGGTAAGAAAAATAATTAAGGGGGGGCATTCCCCCCTCCCCCTGCCTGGACAGGTCCCAAAAAGCCCAGCCCAGATAGGGTTAATATTTTATTTCAGTATTTATTAATCAGAGAAGATAATCAATGAAAAATTAGAGATGACCGTGTATTAAATCTCCATGATGTTCAAATGAACTGCCAAAATCAAAGCGTGACTGAGATACCTCATACTCCAGAAAACGACTTGAAATTTCATTTGGGAAAAGACTACTGGTAAGTCGTAATGATTTTATATAAAGAACATTATGGTGTCTTTCTCTTATCATCGAGAACGCCTGACCGCTTCTTTCTTGCAGGAATCCACCCTGCTTTGTCATATCAACGCATAAATGCTAGCCTTCATGCATATAATATCTGTGTCAAATTACAATCGACCTTTGTTCTTCATGAATTCCGTGTTGCAACGCTCAGTTCCGAGGTATCACGAGTTTATTGTACACAGTGAATCTCAACCACTAAGCCAAGTTTGACGGGATGTTAAACTGAGATTCTATTACACCCTGATGTGTTTCTTCAACACATCAACCGAGTGATCAAAAACCCTTGGTGACCTTATCCTATAATGATTTACGACACTTTAAAAAACATCGGGACACCTCCCGAATGTCGAATGTACATTAACAGAACAATGTATAGATATATTTCTTTTCGTGAATATAAGACGTTTGGCGATTGCCTCGATATTCGGTTAGATGAGGTAGTAGATCATAAGACAAGCCTATAATAATGCATATAATGTTTGATCTCATAGTACCATGTTACACCACCTCATCAATACCACCGTACGTATGAATTCCACAGAAAAGCGGACCTCGCTAAAAACACACCTATTTCGCAGAAAATTCACCCCATCTATTTTCGTTGGTAATATTTTAGCATCGTTTTCTATAATGTCTGGGATCACACCAATAACACAGAAGACGTGTTTTATGCTCGAATTATACTTTTATAAACCTGACCAAATCGGGAAATGTTAGATTCAGCAAGGTGGAGATTTGTATTTTATTGAAAGACATATCATTTACTAACATCTATAGCGAATTACAAGCGTCTCGTCCGTCATTCATAATTCAGCCGTCGTCCATTAGAGAATATCCGCGTCCTTAATCCAAAGACCTATTCCATATTCCATATAACAGTATTAGCACCAAATACAAAAAGACAATCATAGTATACATAAACATAGGCTTGTTTCCTGCAAGAGAGAAGCGGACAACAGTTTTCAATGATGCCGGCAAGACATCATGATGTTCCAAAAATATCAAATCCGTATCGCTGATCAGTATTCTTAATCCATAATATTCGTCGTAAAGTCGTCATCTAAAGAATGATGTATCTCAGTCACGCTTTGATTGTGACTGTTCATATGAGTACAATGAGGATGTTGAAGTACATGGGTTAAGCGGAATTAGACACAAGTTACGAAACGTAACGCCATAGATCTTGGGTCATGGAAAAACCATTCACATAGTTTCTAAAGTGTTTAAGAAGAGATGAATTTCCGAATACGCCTCTTGGAAGGCATGTTTTCGACTTCCCTCGCTAAAACAGCACGTGTCCGAATTCCCTCTCCCGGCCAGGTGGATTCGGACAAACTTTGGCCTTAAATAGCTAAACAAAAAATAACGACATAGACGAACATTGCATATCATATTTGTTGTTCTCCATTTAACATTTTTGTTTCCATTGTGAAGTGACAATATCTTGCAAAGTTTCTAGATGAGAAAAACTTTAAAAAACTACAGAATCCACTCCGTCGTATACGGTACCGGTAGTAAAATAACGTAAGCCAGGGGTTGACTACATATTGTCAGCCACTACTTGTAGTATTTCACTATACCGTACGTTACGTTAGCCACTCCCAAACTGCCTATATTCAGTCAGTCGTTACAGATGCCTTGCGACATGATCTACTGAAATACAAAATAAAGAATGATGTATCTCAGTCACGCTTTGTGCCTGTTCATATGAGCACCGTGAGAATCTAGAAGTACATGGGTTCATACGGCCCCTATCCCCGAGTTAAGCGGATTAGACACAAGTTACGAAACCTAACGCCATAGATCTTGCAAGTTACGCTCGTATTTTGCTATTCGTGCACTAGGGGAGACGGGGCTGGATTGGGAGACCCGGTTAATTGCGCCAAGCGACCTAGCCCGCACATAAATTTAATTGGGTAATCATCAGCACAATGAACGTAGCACAGTTGTCTAATCCTTAGGCGTGCACGGTACGATCGTATGTTGCTGTCAATTGGTGTCAGTGTACGGTATTTATCACATAATTTGATACAATTAGAATGGAGGCGTCTGGAGGTAAAACCTTATTTGATTGTACACAGCATACCGACTCATTTCTTATAACATTTCGTTGACGTGTCCATACATAAAGTCGCTTTCACAGGTCGAATAGACTGGTCCATCCATAGACTCTTGAAAATTTGTCAACTAATGACGTAAGTGTAATTAACAGTTGCTGGCTGTAAACATAGTCGCTGAATATTAACATATTCTTGAGCATAGCCCAATTTCCTGCATGAAATTTCGAATAACTGCTCAAAACGACTGTAAATTGGAGCGATATACAAGAGGTGGGAAAACTTGACATCTGGCGAATAAAAAGCAACCATATGACTCTCCACCGTATTCTCACATCTGAATGTTAGGTGTCGACAAATACTTTCCTGTAGAGTCATATGGGTGCTTTTTAGTCACCAGACGTCGTCAATTTTTCCCACCTCTTGCATATCGCTCCAATCCAATCTACAGGAAAGCATCCCTCGGCACCTAACATGCAGACCCGAGAATACGGTGAATTCTCGGACGTAGTGTCAGTATCTCAGCCGCGCTTTTATTGTAGCTGTTCCTGTGGAGACTAGGACGTATCCACACGGCTCCTAGCACCGGCTTATGTGAAATTAGACAAATCCTGTGGGTCCTATTATAGGTTCCAGTCCATAGTCCAACACTTTTCTCTTTTGAGACTCCATAAATACGTATACGTTATTGATCGCTGACACAATATATTTATATATGTCACTCAAAGAAAATGAAAACAGGCAGGCTGCAGATGTGCTAAGAAAACTTGTTCACACCAGTTTTGGCGACAATGCGCTGCAATGTCGATTTAATTTACCTGCGAAAGTCTATCAAGAAAGCACAAGGAAGGGACAGATCACTATGCTAAATTAACCGTTGTCTCTACAGGTTAGCTCTTTATGAGATACAGGTGTCGGTCTCATCTGAACATTCAGTGAATTCCTACAAATTCAGCGCAGTTGGCTGCATCGTTAAGCTAGGGAGGATCACCTGCGATAAGTTCATCAAATTTGGGGTTAATACTCCATATATTCCATATATTTTTCACATATTCAACCAAAAATGGTATCTCGGAATGGTAGGCTGGCAATATTTATGTCTGACAGGAGGAACCGGGGTGTGAATATCAGGAGTTGTGACGCATATGTGCTAATTTCTCAACCAAAGGCTTATCAAATTTGACTCGGGGGAGGGGGGGGGGGAACAACCAGTCTGGGAAGTAACACTTGATGAATATCATACTCAGACGAACGCCAATTGGGACGATGACAGAGCGAATTGTTGAGCAGATAAGGAAAGTCGGATAACTAGGTTGGAGATACGAGGACAGGCTAGACCCAATGTAATAAAGGTCCATTAATCAGCGGTTATGTACCTCTCCTTGAACATGAAAGGCGCCCATATTGCTATTGACGGGCTCTTATTTACGCTGTCAATAATTTGCGGATATGGAAGTCTCAGACCTTTGGACGTAAGCAAGTGGCTAAGTTTATGTATCTGACAGGGATAATTTAATTGAGATTAACCCATGTAACTATCGACATCCTGCCAGGCCTGGTCATAGAGACTCGGTTAAACTAGCTGATCAATGGTGTTCGTTATGTCTTCCGGTGAAGCAGCGTTCGATCGCAAAAAATCGATATACATTTTCCGTGAAGTAAGGTAGTTTTTCATGGACTTGGATAAGACTTTGATAACGTGTAGCAAGGCCTTTTACGGGAAGCTCTTCAATAGAATTCCATAACTTGATTAGGTAATGGGTAATAAAAGATTTTTTTTTATTTTTAAGAGCTGGGCTACATTATTGTCAGGTCTATATCACATGGTACGGTTATTGAATGGCAAGCATTTGTGTATTTCCTTTCCTTCGCCCTCCTGGAGGTAAAAAGGAACTAAAGCACCGATTCAGCCTGTTGGACAATGTATCGGACTATGGGACAGGCTAACTCTAGGATTGTTTGATATTCAGATAAAATGCCGGTTGCTGAAAATCGGCGAGTTAATCCAGAGTATTGTCTGAAAATGTTCACATAAACCATCCGCATAATTAACGCGCACTGGCTGACCAGTGGAATTTCAGTATTGTCTTAAACGCGGGCACCCCAGTCGGCCTTCATACAGTCCAAATGATCACCTTTTCATACAGCTCAGGTGATCACCTATTGTGCTTGAACATAATGTCCGGGAATTATTGGTCTGATTTCAGTTATCTAGGTTTCTATTAAGGAAATCGGGTCATTTAACCTTATGAGGGATAGGAAAATAATTACTTCCTTCTCACCTACGTAGGCTACACAGGGGGGATAATACATTACCTTAGTTTTGCTTGCTTCCCCGATAGGTAACTTCACCCATCCTCTGATATCGACCAAGTGTAAGTTTACGACATTTTCGTCAATTGTCAGACCATGGCATGGTTTACCAGATTATATACCAGTAATGAGGATATGTTTAAATTTGAGAAGCAGTGGTTTTCATTCGTTGCAACCAGGTACCATCAACTGAGCACGTCTTGTTGCATTCGAATACAATTTTTAGCGAGGTTCCAATGCAATTGAATTCTCTCAAAATTCTGTAGTTAGAGCATTCTAGTATATGACTACTATGTCCTTTACCCAATAATAGTATCTCACTAATGTAATCAATTGAGGCTCTCATAAACAATGAAGCTATTTATATGTTGGATTACCGAACTTTGCGAACCCGTTTCCGTGTTTCTTATATTGTATTTTAATTCCACATCATTTCCTTTACTCAGACGTTTAAAAAAATTTAATTAAATGTGTTTGAATGATATATCCTTTCACGGCAGTAAAACATGATCAAGTTCGGCATTTTAATCTACAGAAATCTAAAGAATAATTATTTGGTAAAGTCGATCGTAGTCTCAGCCTCTAAAAGCCTATTATCGCGACTAATTTATAAACGTCCCATTGTCCAGAATAAACATTGCAGTATGAATATCGTCATGTCCTGCCGGCACCATTGTAAACTGTTCACCTCTACTTCTTTGCAAAAAAATAGCTTATGTTTTTATACATATTTTAAGTTTACTTGAAATTTGGAGCTAGTCTAGATTTTCGAAACAACGTCTATCGATTTCTGACAGGTTAATTCTTTAGGGGTGACGTCTACCTGACCAATCTCTGATCTGAGGCCAGTAATGATGTTTTAAGCTAGGACAAAAATTTAAAAAAAAATGTATGACCTCAAAGAATAAGCGAAGTTATCAGCTCATATAGGTTGACAAAACCTAGATATCGAGTTATTCAACAGCCATGCTACATGAACTTTGGGCAGGTTTCAGGCGCATTCTGTAGACCAAATAGTATTCTCGTGAAGCCGTATCGGGCAATTTGTGCGATTCACGCTACGGATATGATCTCCTTCTATACCTATTAGGTTGTATCCATACATCAGCAACTGTGCGAAAAACCACCGAGCACCAAATACACTTATACGAATGACAGTCCTATATCAGACATTGTAAAATCATCAAGCAAAATGACTGGATAATTGTATGTTGATGCAGTTTATATAATGTTTGTTTTATTGTCGACGAATAGTCATCAATCGACTGTACGATTATTTATATCGTTTTATATTCTTTAAAGCCACGTACATGATTGGCTCCGATAAGAGTGCTAGCTATCCCACGATAAAACTTGAGCAACACAAAAAACTATCAATACCCTATTGATGATATTTTGTACAAAAATTGTTCGATGTGACTCATGCTTCAGACAATTCGCTATATTTGTCACCATTGTGGCTCATTATTGATGCATTAGGGGATACTGAGGGTTGGTTATGACACGGGGTGCATTGGAACAAGCGACCCAGACCACAGGAATTTCTTGGGCTCGTCAACAACACAATGCACGTTACGCAATTTTCGAAACCTAAGGTGTTCACATTTGGAATCTAGTAGGGGCATAGTGCATCCCGAAAAGCACGCTCTGTTGTACTGTAATTTGACACATGTGACCTTATAACCGAGAGAAATGTGTATGGGGTGTTCAGATATCGAATTTTCTCACAGTCCCATAGATGGCTTTGTGGGAGGGCACCAAGTGGATGGTTCTTTAGAGTTTATCCGGAATGCCAATAGTCATTGTTTTATTAACAATAAACAATATGAAACGTGCAATGGCATCACTCTCCAATTTTTGGTGCAATAACAGTCCAGGTGATACATATCGCCTGCTAATGTCTAAAGTTTGGACAATAACACAGAGTTTGCAATTCGCTACAGTGCTATTTTCCTAGCACGTGGTGGGTGGTAATGTAAAATTGGGGGCATTAATGGCGTTTGAACCTTACTAGTGTCCACATGAGACCCACGAGATTTCATATTGTGACAGGGTCAGTATACTACGGATCTTTCAGCATTGCATTCTATGGTTGGCCTTCCCTGCCACAATTCGTCATTTACAGGATGCCTGTAAATAATATATACCATGGTATAAAATGCCAAGCCTGCCATAATTCGTATTTACAGGGTGCCTGTAAATGCCAAGTCTGCCATAATTCGTATTTACAGGATGCCTGTAATTATTTTGTACCATGGTATAAAATCGCCAAGCCTGCCACAATTCGTATTTACAGGATACCTGTAAATGCCAAGCCTGCCATAATTCGTATTTACAGGATGCCTGTAATTATTTTGTACCATGGTATAAAATCGCCAAGCCTGCCACAATTCGTATTTACAGGATACCTGTAAATGCCAAGCCTGCCATAATTCGTATTTACAGGATGCCTGTAATTCATTTAGCCGTAAGTCGTAAATTTACGCCTTCTTATCATTTCCACCAATGATATGCGCTTTTACAAATTTGGTGCCGGGTTTTACGCAACCTTCAAACAGGGTTATCTCCCCTCCTGTCAGCCGATCGACCCTGCCCTCAGTAAATTATACAGGGCGAAAAAAAACCCTGGCAGTCTCCGCACAGTGAGTCTTCACCAAGCCATGTAGCCTTTGTCAGAGATTAAAAGTGCGAGATTATCCGAACTGCTCGGTATCGCAACAACTTGAATTAACCAGAATTAATCAAGTGCAGCACATCTGTACTTAAATAACTGTTCATCTCTTTACAACAACAACATTTGGACTACATCAAGGCATGGAGCCTAATATAGATTGAGAGATCACTCCGTGACATCAATGGTAAAAATTTGGCCGCCGACAGTGATAAAACTAAGCCCCTTGATTATTTTATGACCGCTTAGCTTACCACATGGTGGGCTGACTGACCGGGCTTTCAGGAACTCTTGGCTAATTCCGCAATGTTCCGTGGTGGTATGAGCATGTTTTAGGTCGCTAAATAATATATAGCCCTCACGAGTATACTGGTGAGGGCTATATATTATTTAGCTAGTTTTAGGGAGTTCAATCCTGATAATGTAAATGTGTTAAAAGGCGATTTTCGCTCGTGTGAGCACCCAAATCGAATGTCGGAATGTGTAAAGCAGCCAGCCATCTCACCAATATGTCCATTCATATTACCCGGAAGTCTCCGGAAAATATTTTATTTTACGAGAACAATTCACTCAGCTTAAATATGTATGTTCATTCGTCCATACATCTGGATCTAGTGGACGGATTTCAATGTTTTTTGCATCAAAGGGCATTATTTTCTGAGCCTGATTTCCTGGCTACCATGATTTCAAATATACAGCCATTATTTACAGATTGGTCGGTTTACGGTTGGTTGTAGTTTATCTCCGCCCAGATTACTGTAACCAGTGTTCAAAGATGGACCTCAGTTTTAAGACATCAAGTTCCTTGATTGCTGTCAGTGGTCAGACCTGAACACACAGGACTAGCTGACAGCAATAAAACCAGCAGTGTCAACAGATTAAGATCTCATTATCTAGCCTGCTTACTTTGATATTTCTTTGATCAAGGTTCTAAACGGATGAAACACAGACGGTGGTAGATGAGACTGATAAGATGTTATTCCTCCATCTACAGTAAGCTCCATGATCAAGGCTAACGGTCGTTTCATTGAAAACAAATCAGCGATGCTTGCTTTGTCGGAATTAAATGGTCCCGCACATTCACATCTGCAAAATTATATATCCTCGTATTTAGTATGTGGACTGTTTTTGGCTGGTAAAATTCAGGTTTTGTGAAATGATGTTTTGGTACATGGCTATATGTAAATTGACTGAGGGCAGGGTCGATCGACAGGCAGAAGGGAAGATGACCCTGTTTGGAGGTTCTGTAAAGCCCGGCACCAAATTTGTAAAAGCGTATTTCATTGGTGGAAATAATAAGAAGGCGAAGATTTACGACTTACGGCTAAATGAATTACAGGCATCCTGTAAATACGAATTGTGGCAGGCTTGGCGATTTTATACCATGGTACAAAATAATTACAGGCATCCTGTAAATACGAATTATGGCAGGCTTGGCATTTACAGGCACCCTGTAAATACGAATTATGGCAGGCTTGGCATTTTATACCATGGTATATATTATTTACAGGCATCCTGTAAATGGCGAATTGTGGCAGGGATGGCCAACCATAGCATTCGATGTATTAGTATACCAGTAATCGCCCACAGTAAGGATGGTCTCCACAACTGTATTCTAAGCCATATATTTGTTTCACACAGCTCAGTGTGTCCAGGCACATTTGCAGTGTGCCTTACAATTGTGGCCTTTGATACAGGGTAATGTACCGATACAGCCGTCTGACGATCAATCAATATTTATTGTCAGATGTCCAAATCTCAAAACTGGCCACTGCGGTGGGGAAGGACTAGAATGAAGTTTCAGATTTCTAGCTTGTCAGATAATATGAGTTCGTTCGACATGTTAGTAAGTTGTGCCTTTCTAATGGATGTATGAGACGAAGCCATATTCCAGTGTCATCATTTGAGTTGAATTACACCTATAATTGCTACTGCAGATCCGTTGTATATGGAGATGTCATCAGTACGCTTGTACTGAGTGAGAAACGCGCTTTATATGAAATGCTTTTCAATATAAGTCTTCGGGGTCTGGAGAACTTCTGCACGATTGCATTAGGTCTTATCCAACTGAATCGAAGTTTACCTGACTTCACTAAAAGTGAATATCGATTTTGTACAGTCGAACGTAGCTTCACCGGAAGACATATCACACAGCATCGATCAGCTGCTTTTCGCCGAGTCTCTACGGTTAATCTTGGCAGGGCGCCGATAGCTACATGGATAAATCCCAGATAACTTCTTCCTGTCAGGCCCGTACTAGTACTCATAGCCGCTTTCTCACGTCGAAAGCTCGGAGCCTATATCCACAAATTATTGACAGCCCCTGTCAATAGTAATATGGACGCCATTTAATGGGTCTGTCTCGATATCTCCAACCCTATTTATTTGACCTTACTCGTCTACTCAACAACTCCTCCCTGGCATCATCGTCATTGGCGTTCGTACGAGGACAATATTGACCAATTGACATTCTCTGAATAAGAGGTATGGTTTCGGTGACCACTAGAGGGATAGGACCTCTATTACGGACTATAAAACCAATGCGCCACAGCTTCTGACATTGCTTCCCGGTAATTCGTAGATTGTAACATGACTGGTCATTCGTTGAAAAACAGCTATGTACCGGCTATGTTGCAAGGATAACATAATAAAAGGGAAAAGTAACTGATCCATCAGTGTTACATAGATCATTCGAAAACCAAGAGGATTTTTCTGACTTCATGATTTTGGTGCCGACATGTGACTGCCGATTTCAGACAAATTAGATGCTCACCCATTAAAATCAGATGAGATATTTCATTGAGCTGATCTGTCATCACAGCTCCCAGCTAGCGTATGTAATTCCGCTTAAGCCGGTGATAGGGGCCGTGTGGATACATTATATCTCCACATGGACAGCTGCAATAAAATTGCGGCTGAGATACTAAGGTGACGTCCGAGAATCCACCGTTTTCTCGGGTCTGAATGTGAGGCGCCGACGGATGGTTTCCTTTAGAGTCATATGGTTGCTTTTTAGTCGCGAGACGTCGCCATTTTATCGCACCTCTTGCATGTCGCTCCAATTTATTACCTGTATATGGTAGGATTCTGCTGGTGGATTGTTAGTCCCCTGAGCCCGCCCTCTGCATATTTCACTCGACATATATATGTAGGTTTATTGTTTTGGTGGGAAATTTAAGCCGCACGACGTCGGGCATTACAGCTTATTCTTGCATTTACCAGGTTGCCCCATGTTGAGGCGTTTACTCCATCAGACGTCCACGTTGCTCAACCATTAACACCAGATGCGTTATTTTTGTATGTAATCTCGCTTAAGCCGTGCTAGGGGCCGTGTATGTACTTCATGGTCTCCACATGAACAAAACCAAAAAAGCGCGGTTGAGATACTATATAGTCATATGGTTGCTTTTTAGTCGCTAGACGTCAATTTTTCCCACCTCTTGCATATCGCTCCAATTTGAAAACAGAACTGACGGCAAAGTTTCAAATTATTCAGACAAAGAAAATTGATTAATACACTGATTAAAACGATAGAAACGATGTTAACAAGGTATGCAACTGACTGTCGTGGCAATGATCAGTCTCAAACACCCGTTTCGACAGTTGCACCGTCCACACAAATATGAAGGCGTTGTGCACTGTAAATTTCTGCCGTACATTCTATAGTAATTTACTAAAGATTTAATGCCAGTAATTTACCGTAAAATGGACAGTATATACTGTGATTTCACAGTTGCAGTAAATTTGTCTATTTTGCATTATTTAATCTATATTGTCCATCTTTCTGGCAACTTTGCTGGTACAGTACATTTTGCCGCTAAAGTCTACAATGTATTCCCTTAATTTTTGAAGATCTAATTAAAATCAAGTAGACCCATAATAAATTTAAAATTATTGAAATGTACCCAATCAAGCAAAAATATAAAGCATTGCTTTACTGGAATGCCTAAAGACGATCATTTCTAATTCATTGCTCAAATGCCTGGGATTACTCAGGCGTCACAGGTCGGGAGTCTGAACTCAAAACTCGAAAATCGGCCCAGATACGGCTTTCGTGAGATTATCTGCATGTATATGGAATAATCAATTCCGAACAACCTGTAGGAATATTCATTTAATTTCATTGAATTTCGAGGACTAAATAGCCGCCCTTTACGCGATAATGAGAAAAGTTATCTGTCGTAATACCTACGCCGAAAAGACAGGCTAAGAGGAGAGTTTTGTGATCTTGACCCTAAAAAACGTCAACACAACTTGACACCATCCACCTGGTCATACAAGACTGGCTCTATAACCGACATGATCACATCATCTATGAAACCAGTCACCTGGTCATACACGACTGGCGCTCTAACCGACATGACCACATCGTCTATAAAACCAGCTACCTGGTCATACAAGACTGGCGCTCTAACCGACATGACCACATCGTCTATAAAACCAGCTACCTACTCATACAAGACTGGCGCTCTATCCGACATGACCACATCGTCTATAAAACCAGTCACCTGGTCATACAAGACTGGCGCTCTAACCGACATGACCACATCGTCTATAAAACCAGTCACCTGGTCATACACGACTGGCGCTCTAACCGACATGACCACATCGTCTATAAAACCAGTCACCTGGTCATACAAGACTGGCGCTCTAACCGACATGACCACATCGTCTATAAAACCAGCTACCTACTCATACAAGACTGGCGCTATAACCGACATGATCACATCATCTATGAAACCAGTCACCTGGTCATACAAGACTGGTGCTCTAACCGACATGACCACATCGTCTATAAAACCAGCTACCTGGTCATACACGACTGGCGCTCTAACCGACATGACCACATCGTCTATAAAACCAGCTACCCGGTCATACACGACTGGCGCTATAACCGACATGACCACATCGTCTATAAAACCAGTCACCTGGTCATGCAAGACTGGCGCTCTAACCGACATGACCACATCGTCTATAAAACCAGTCACCTGGTCATACACGACTGGCGCTCTAACCGATACGACCACATCGTCTATAAAACCAGTCACCTGGTCATACACGACTGGCGCTCTAACCGACATGACCACATCGTCTATAAAACCAGCTACCTGGTCATACACGACTGACGCTATAACCGACATGACAACATCGTCTATAAAACCAGTCACCTGGTCACACAAGACTGGCGCTATAACCGACATGATCACATCATCTATGAAACCAGTCACCTGGTCATACACGACTGGCGCTCTAACCGACATGACCACATCGTCTATAAAACCAGCTACCTTGTCATACACGACTGGCGCTCTAACCGACATGACCACATCGTCTATGACACCAGCCACTTGGCCATACAAGACTTGCTCTCTAAAGTAATCTAAAGTACAAATACATATCAATGAAATGCAAAACACATAAAGAACTGCCTTCAACAATACATATTACACATACAATCTACCACATCATTTGGGATATATAGCGACGAACAACAAATAGCAATCTAAAGATTGCATATCTATCAACGACACGCAAACCGCATAATAAACCTACTCGAACATTATATATGAAACATACAGTCATCCTTTACAACAAACCAGAGACACAAACAAGCAGGTCTAGTTACCTCCTCTAAGAAACCAACCCTGGTGTCAAACGATCTTCTCACGCATGAACAAATACATTCCCCATAAAGACTTCAAGTGTAACGCATTCATACAAAATAATCCGTAATCGTCACTTCCGATGATCTCCTTTACACAGCAGGTGTACTGCACTCAGACAATCTTCCAGTGAATCATCCACAGGTCATTTTTCACTTCTAAACATCCTCCATATATACACGATTCGTATAGCAACATTTTTGCGCACACGAACATGTAAACTACTTATAATCAAATGATTACAAACACCACCTGAACTAATCAACTGGTAACACAACAGTGAACTCTTCACATTGTTGATTCAGGCATTTAAATATGTATATACACAATAGTATGCTCACCAGAACCAACGGACCTGACACATCTCACCATTCCCCTTGATGGTTTATGTTATTCAAACATTTATATACATTAGTCCCCTATATCCACAAGACGATGCTCATCAGAGGACATGGAGTTATACGGAGTACCATTTGACCGTTACACCTATCCAACTTATTTACATGTGAATTCCGGTATAAAAACAATAACGCAAAGAGTACATCATTCAAACAACATATTCTGTACTGTAGTCTAACTGTGCAAGTGCACAACAATCTTCTTTAAACCATAACTTGAATAATTCTCACTTTTAAGTGCACTACATTCTGTATGCCTCAGTAGCGCTGTACCGATGCGCAATTTTTATTATTGATGCGATTATCGTTTGCGGGTGACTGATGTCTACAGTAGGTCGGATTGGGCAACCTCATTTAATGGGGGGGGGGATAAATTCATTATGAGAGGTACGATTCTCTCTTGTAGGAAACCATCTTGTGTTTTATTCTTTTTATTCCATACACATTTGGAATTGGTGCTAACTGCGTTTCCACGTTCCCTCATTTCCAAAAAAAATGAGAATATATAAATCTTTGTGCTCTAAGAACCATGCCGCTGGAAATTTATACTGATATTTAACCAAGTCATGAACAACAGCTTAATACAGCTTGTAGCTTAACATCAGCAAAAGCATCACGGAAGCCATGTCAATCCACTGTATTATTTAGAGAAAGAAGTAACCATCCGGTTGTGCTGAAACCTAGTCTGGAATATGTAGCAGACTATGCACAAGTAAAGTGTTATCTCTGTGACAGGAACCAGGAACAAAACAAAAAAAAAAGAAAAAAAAAAAGATGCTTCTAGAACATATGACGCAAGCTTGTTCACGTGGGTTAATCACTTCGATCTTTCTAGAAGATTATTATAAATTGTATCTAGGCCAGATGATGATGTAATGCATATTCGAGAGGCTTCTTGATTTGGTAGAATGTACTGGAATGCCGCATAAAGTATAAATAGCGTAACACTCAGTTATTGTGGAAGGGTATTCAAACGGGCTTCATGTGGGTGCGTTATACTATGTTACCTTTGCTGCGGATTGCTGGATTGTATACTCCTGTGAATTGACTTTTGGCTGCTGTGTAATCTACGTAATTGAACTGTCGGAAAGTGGACATTTACTGGGACTCTAAACAACCGAGCAGTGTTAAACTACCAAAATACAGAAAAAAGATTTGTGCACATCAACACAGACTGTGAAATATACACCGGTATAGCATTGAATAGTAAGACTATATTTCACATTTATTTGTTGTATTGACCGTACTTAATTTGTATATGATTTTAGTATTGTAAATAAATATTTGATTGTTAATCCTTGACTTCGCAAACCTTTTCTGTTGCGTTTTTCCGTTATCGTAAATTTGACGTGACACAGGGCATACTATAGGCCCAAATAATGGTTCATTAATCAGTGGCTATGTATACTCACAGAACAAGACGACCATTCTTTTCGCTACTGATAGTACAGGTGATCTTATTTACCCTGTCAAGGATGAGTGGATATTCAGGAATGCATGAAAAGTTGGACCCGAGCAATCGAATAAATGTATAGACCTGACAGGGATAAGTTATATGAGAGTAATCCAGGTAGCCATTCCCATCCCGTGAGAACTAATCATAGATCAATGCTTTTTGATATCTCTTCTGGTGAGGTTATTTTGAACTGTGAAGATCGATAGCCATTTCCATTGAAGGTAGATTTATATTGACCTTGATAAGATCTTTATTTCGTGAGTGAAACTCTCCAATTAAATTCTACCCCGCTTGATCATGCCAAGCGTTTCAAGGAAGGACTTTAAATGATGTGAAAGTATGATTTTGAAGCCTTCTCGTCGTTCACTTGGTCGTCTACTTCTATAGCAAGCTGAGACTACATGGTCGATACATTGGAATCGCTAAAACAGGAGCAAGCGGATGACCATTCTCATCCTCTCGCTATTCATATATTCTGAAATCTTTGCCAGTTATTGGACAATTGGAATGATTATTTCGCGAATGACACTCATGGTCGGATTAGGATATGGACAGTTCACAGACCTGCATTATACCCCGTACGAGAACAGAAATGCGCAAAGAGAGGGGAAGAACAGAGGAGAGATGAAAAAAGGCTACCCTAGCAACACTGCAAGCTCATTTCGATCCAGTACTTTCCCAACCATACAGGAAAACATCCTCATGTAGATTTTTTAAAATATTCACAAAGATGTCCAAAAACAAAATCGACAAACTTGAAAAAAAATATATATCGCAAGCTAAGTCATGGCTGTGACAAATTCTAACTGGTAACGCATGCAGCTTAAGATTGCATTATCTATACAGATAACACTCGTGCGCTGTCCACAATTATTCAATAGCGAAGTCTCCGAACTGTCCGTGTACGAGTAATTTGCCCTTGCCCGCTAGTAGGCGCTCGAGTCAGGGGGGACAAAATGTGTATTGGATAAGATGAAAAGACATAGGTAGCCATCAAAACAGTGCAATATATTGAGCAAACGACATTTCCAATAACTTCAAAATTGGGTTCGGTGGCATGACATACCACACTTGTCAATGTAATACTTTGTATTTGGCCATATCCACGTTCAATGCGACATTTTCTATTGTAACGCGAGTGACATCATTAGTATAATGCGTAATGTCCTTTGTTGACGTCATGATGCTGTCGCCATATCTGATTGTTGCATGACGTCACAATACAACGTTGCTAGAAGAAAGATACATTGTATGGGATTTTGTCCTCCCCGATTCAAACGTCCTCTGGCGGACAGGGGCAAATACTCTTATCATGACAGAATGGAAACTCCCGTATTGGGGCACCTCTTATTGTGCAAGTCATCAACACATCTGCGTTCCAAGCCAAGCACAACTTGGCACCAATGACTGAATACATATTTCTCGGATATTTTCCTTCTGTAGCTCACACTGACGATGACGTAGGCATTAGTGAACTGTTTCTCCAACATGCTTGTTCTAGAAAAAGCTTGATTCTAGCTGGTATGGGAAGCGACAAGTATCACGACAAGTGTCGTTCTTCAGACACGTAGCTAGATGTCGATCATTTGCTCGCTCATTGACTACAGATTTAAATCTGTTTTCAACATTACATTCATTCCATTCAACAGGTTTACATCCCTTACCTGGATTAACGCGCTGCTGACCATACCCTTCGAGATGCACTATAGATTTCCTCGTGTTGACCAGCAGGGCACCAATTACATTCTGCATTATAAATTCAACAGATTAACACGCTGCTGGCCATACCCTGCGGGATACACCATGCCTCAGCTACATTAAAAAAGTGAACACATTAAAATTGTCCAATTGTTTTCGTTCACGAGTGAGTTCACGATGAACCAATCGAACTGATGGGCAAGGGCGACCGTAGTTTGAAGTTATGTGTCGACCAGAGATTGAATGCAGTCACTGGCCCGACATAGGAATGTCTATCACCACAGTACCTGAGCCCTGTTCTGTTTTAACAATGAACCTGACTTAGTGATAAAACCAAGTATGGATATATGAGCAAGATAACCATAAGTTATGACGCACAAACGATCATCTAGATGTTCGCGAGAATGCCGTTCGGTCTATCGAATGCGCTTGCAACCTTTTTCTGCTGGTTATCGAAACAGCAACTGATCATATATGGAGAATGCCGTGATGAGATGACTCTGTTAATCTATCGCAACCATCATAAATTTCATCCGTTTGCATTGTTTGGTGACCTGGCTTGAGCTGAAAACTAGAAACTTGGCTGAAAACTGCAAAAATGCTGATAACTTTCCGCACACATATTAAAATAACGCCGAAAAGTCAAACGTGAAGAGAACATGTTAACGAGCATGGACTGTATAACTGCGAATATCAGCTATTAAACTGATCCACATGAGTTACAACTATCAAATAAAGTTTTAATGCAGCAAATATGGAAATCAAAAAGGGTCAAGACAAGTGTCTTTAGTTAGACAGGAAGCTGGAAGTCCAAATATCCGGCCTTAACAGTGTCATACGAGTAAGGGATTTCAATCATTCACGCAGGATCCAAACACTTGAACAACATAGTGAATGTCCTGTATGTATATTTGTACAGTAATAATTATTAATAATATTCAAGGCAACATTTAGCATTTATTGAAGTTTCACGGAGATACTGTATGTTAAACTGGAATGTGTTTTAGTCGAGGAAGCAAACACAATTCTCAAACAACAAATAGCGCTATGGGACATGGACAGCATCTTTCTCTGGGTTACATATGAGTTATTCCAATCTACAAGAAGGTTTTAATGTCACACTCGAGAATATTTCGATCATATGCTGACAGTCATAAACTATTTTTCTAAACGCCCAAACGAGGTGTGATTTAAACTTGAACATATTTAGGATTTAAACACAGATGCGTTTAGAGAAGTTTTCGAATCTAAACGTGTTGACGATGATATGCTTAGAAATGTGTCAATCATGCTTAATTCTAAACATGTACTAAAACTGTATCGGGTGTACGTATACGTTTATAAACATGTTAAAATACTGAATATATATGTAGTCGGTACGTAACTGTTGAAAGGATATTCCCCCGACAATCCAGTTACATCCGGATATGATCTATCGGGGATGTCTGATTCTCAACAATCCTCGTTTGTCTTTTGAAAAATGATTACCTCTCTCTTCTTTTAAAGAAATCGATCATGTCAGAGAACCGATGATCAGACTTTTTGCGAGGAATGGAGATGAAAAGAGTGGAGATTGATAAATCTATAGGTCTTCATTAGCGATTATGTGTGGTTATATGGTTTGCTGACTACAATACCTGGCATCACGGTATCTGATATTCGAATGTATTGATGTGTTGTCACGGAAACCGCTTCAACACCAGCTCATCGCCAACGATACAAGTCTGGTCAAGTGAGAAAAGTTAATCGGAACCCCTTGACAGACAGAGGGTTAATAAGAAGCCATTCACCAAACTTATCGAGACATGGCTTTTACACTCGAGTTGAAGTTTAATTTCCGATTAGATACAGAGATAGATTCTGTTGCCTGCCCAAGAGGACAAATGCCGTCATTTGACGGTATCGCTATTTTCTCCACTTTATACCTTCATGGTCAGAATTGTGTTACACCGTGGTGTGAACATTATCAAAGCTTCCACGGGATCACAGCAGTCAGATCCGACATATATCGAAATACTTCTTTTGACACCATTAAACTTGAATAGGCCACGTATCATCGATCTTCGGAAAAAGTGGTGCGGTGAAGTCATTTCTCTGCTTAATTCTTATTGGCTTTTAATCACCAAGGTTTTCTCTGACTTGTGGCAATATACCAAGCGCCCACTGTTGAAGCGTCACCATGCAATATCCTCTATATGCAACACCATCAGACGCCTTTATTCTAAGTTTCTCACATCCTTTATAAATATCGTACCCTGACGGCATAATAAGATCGTAGAGTGCAATATCTCTGACTCTACGTAATTTGCGCCTAATTCTGCTGAAGGCGTTAGAGGACGCTCATTTATATATGTTTTTATTTCAGCATTTATTTATCTGGTTAAGAGAAGATAATCCGTGAAAAATTAGAGGTGACCGTGTCATAAATCTCCATGATTTTCAAATGAACCGTCAAAATCAAGGCGTGACTGAGATACATCATACTCTGGAAAACGACTCTCTCTCATCACTGAATACTGCTGATCGCTTCTTTGCTGCAGGAACTCGCCCTGTGGTTGTGGTGGTGATGTTGTTTTTGTTGGTTTTTTTATAATTTCCATTTTATACATATTTCGGAATTGATGGTTATTGTCGAATGAAACGGAATGTCGGATCTTACGCCTATACTTCTATCACACACCATGTATCCTTGCTTTGTCATATCAAAAGAGAAATGCTAGCCGTCATGCATGGTGTCTGGATCAGATGACAATGGACCTTCATTCTGTGTGATTTGTGTTCTGGAAACCTCAGTTCCGATGTATCGAAGCTTTATATTTTATGCACACAGTAAAACTCAAACACTAATCCAACTTAGATGGGATGTTAAATTGAGAATGTATTACACCCTGTTTTTGGGGGGTGGGGGGGGGGGTGTTTCAACGAATCAACCGAGTGCTCAAAAAACCTTGGTGACCTTAACTTCCAAGAACTGTCAATTCGAATGTCGAATTAGCTGAAGAATATATGTAGATATATTTCAATTCGATTTGCCTGGATATTCGGTGAGAATGAGGTAGTAGATCAGAAGACAAGCCTATAATAATGGATATAATATTCACTCTCATCATACCATGTTACTTCACTAAACAAATACCGCCGTACGTTATGTCACAAAACGTCATGTCACGTATTAAACGTCATCATTGAACGACCTTACGCTTGATCAACCACCGCCAGTGAAAAGTTGGTGCCGTAAAGTAAGGTGTATTCTCACAAACTATTGAAAGCTTTCGAAATGGTTTGGTCTAGTCTTCCTAGAAATAGCTGTTTTAGCTGTCTAGCCTAGATCTATATTTCTAAATAAATTTCGACGGATGTCTGCCAATTTTGATTTCTTCTTCGGAAGTTCTCTCTCTAGAGAAACAACGACCCCACTGATTTGTTTTCTGTATGTTTTCTTCCCATATAAGTTCTTTCCATATAAGTTCTTTCTATATCTGTTCTTTCCATATGCAAGCGATAATGACACCTAAAAGTTCTGTCAACCAGACTTATTTGTCTCATTTTAATACTCAGGTCATGAAAATTGTGACAAGTGGGATGGATTAAAACCAAAACCATTCATGTTTAAACAGGTCCCAGATTTCGGACGTATCTCTTTCGATTATTTACTTGAAGTTCTTTTATGGACGGCGGATGAATATTGAGTGAGTGAATAAAATTTTAACGCCGCAGTCAACAGTTTTGCAGTGCTATCACGATGAGTCAGTCACATTATCATGACACCGGGTCAAAGATCTTTGATCGATCGTCTTCCTGCTGAACGCCAAGCGAGGAAGATACAAGTTCATGTTTTCAACTCTTTGGTTTGACTTGGACTGGGATCGAAGCTTGGACCTCTTGCGATGCGAACTCTCTGCCACAAGATATTGCCTGTACATGTACAGGAATAATGCCCTTACGCCGTCGGTCGTAATATATGCGTTGTGACATCATCTACTGACATACAAAATTCACGAGACGATACATACTTATAGTAACCGTTAACGTTATTCGATCATATCGTTTACCGTCGACATGCAATTTACATGATTTCTGTAATTCGATGTCTTAAGGTCAACCCCTCAGATCAATATCGCTCGAAAGTTAAATTAGCATGTCTTCATAGCGGCTGAAATCGATAACAAATCTCGAAAGGGAGAAAAACATAGTCATCAGATTTGACCTTCAGCTAGTTAACAGGATTTGGAAGCCGGGTTAGTGCGGGTTTAATATGGAGGGTTCTCATCTAGCGCCCTATCAGCCGCTGATGGGGCTCCACATTGCCCGAGTTAGGTGCCGAGTTTTTTCGATTATTTCAACAAATCATGCTTCTGTATTGATTAACTGTTCACATCGATTGGTCTTCGCAACGGGACACACAAGACTGTATACATATAATCAAATAGCATTACCAATGGAGAAATAATGATCAGAGAATACAGTACAGCAGCAAAAAGAGGATGAATCAAGGGAATTTATTCGCTGGAGTTGCCAGGCAGGGTATTATAGTTTCTATACACGTCACCCTATTTTCATCATGTAGAGTTCATACTTTAACCCTACTGGAATTCCTCCTTGTGACATATGAACAGTCACAATCAAAGCGTGACTGAGATACATCATTCTTTAGATGACGACTTTACAACGAATATTCTGGATTAAGAATACTGATCAGCGATACGGATTTGATATTTTTGGAACATCATGATGTCTTGCCGGCATCATTGAAAACTGTTGACCGCTTCTCACTTGCAGGAAACAAGCCTATGTTTATGTATACTATGATTGTCTTTTTGAATTTGGTGCTAATACTGTTATATGGAATAGGTCTTTGGATTATGGACGCGGATATTCTCTAATGGACTACGGCTGAATTATGAATGACGGACTAGACGCTTGTAATTGACAAAGTGCTCAAATAATAACATATATTTAGCTAATCAAAAAACATTGTTTGAAAACGACGTTAAATCCTACTCATTGTCACAAACCAACATTGAATTTTCTGGGTGTGAGATTATTATCAGAACTTGACTTCCCGCGAACATTGATTGGTCATTCTTTCTGACTGGGTCAGATATGGTCTGTGACGTATTTGAAAATGTTTCTATAATATTTGATTCTCGAATATTTCAAAGCCACCTTTCCAAATTTTAATCAGAAAAATATCTGGGCCAGTTTGATTGACCACCTCCGAAATTTGCCATAATGGTGTCGGGCGGGATGACCCTATCTCTGGCGGCCTTATCTCAAACAAATATTGGGAAATGTATGCTGATTTTTTTCATATGTTTGAGCGAAAAGGCCAGGCTACCTCGTGTGATGGGTCTTTTGTGGCGGCGAATATTAGGGTGTATAGTTTTCTCAAGATGTGCTCAGCCAATTTACTACATATTAAGCAAGGCGATTTTTTAGTGGTTTGTGGCCTATTAAAAGAACGAGAATCCTGAACGGGATTCGAGCACTCAATCTTTCACTTTCAAATCTAGCTCTACCCACTGAGCTGAAGGCGAATTCTCGCTAGCTACAAGCTACTATAAGGGGGTGATGAGTCTCTCCCGTTATACTACTAAGCCACTTACTGGAATTGTTAAATTAACATTGGAAACAAAATGAGAACTGTGTACCAAATAATTATATCATGGTTGTGAGCTTATCCTCGATTTTATTATCGGATGGACATGTATATGGAGTCTAATTCCAGTTGGTTCAAGGATTTGTATTTCACGGAACCAGATATTTATCATGTTCAACTTACCTAGCTGTGATAGCAAATGAGATTGTGGGATCGGGCACAGTGATCCAGTAGAGTCTCAGCATGTCAGAATTACCTTTGTATGTTTCTAATATATCGTCGCAGGTTTGAGAGATTGTAATAATTTGTCGGTATCCTACATATTAATTGATGTGTTTGATACATATTGAACAAACTAGGACGTGATGCTTTAAAATTACTCTTGAGATTCAAATTGAAGCTAATCTTATTTGAATTCCACATGTCAAATATCACTTGTCGGCATACATCCAAGTTGAAGTAGGTGTGAAATAAAAAAGCAATAAAGGCGAGAGAGAAGTAGTTTTCCTGTTCAGTGACGCTAACAACAAAACCAAATTACGTATCACTAAAATTGAGGAACCGGTCACATGGCACCAATTTCTGCCATATTGTATTAGGATCTTGATATTATCGCCACAAATTTTCACATGAACTACCAAATTCTGCGAGAAAACATTTGGAATATTACTCTTCAGAAAGGAGTGCAGAACACAGTCAGAAAAAAGGTAATAACTATCACCCCGAAAAGCTGATGAGTTAGAGCCATCACCCTTTTTTATGATCACCTTTAAAAATGATGGCCATCACCTCGGAAGAGTGATGAGCAATGATTGTAAATTTAGGTCATCACCTTTTAATGGTGACGAGGCAACATCATCACCCTTAAAAGGTGATGGCCGTCACCATTTAAAGGCGATGGCTCTAACTCATCACCTTTTAAAGGTGATGACCAGGTCTGATCACCATTAAAGGGTGATGAGCCATCACCTTTTTTCTGGCCGTGAAGGCCTGCATCAAACAGTCGAAAGACATGATTGTCGGCACTCGCCTTTATTTCCACCATCATTGACTTGATGCGTATATTCTATATGGAGGGATTTAGGTGGTGTTGACTGATGATGTTCTGAGAATATAGATACCGGAATAGCATAAGAAGGCCGTGTAAAATATCACACGTTTTTGTGTATTTATATTAGTCCGCCCGGATGAAGGAGACAAGAAGTCATTTATTTGATACTCTGTTACACAATAAAACGATAGATTGTCTAGACTGGACCCAGCCCCATAATGTATTTTAAAGGGGAAACGAAAGGAAGTAATTCTGATTATTAAGAAATGCTTGAAACAATAATAAAAAAAATTTCATTCATTTTTTTTATATTTATTTACTTATCAAACGTATATAGTTATTAAAGATCATTTTATTATTATTAAATAGTACATAGGAAATAGAGACCCATCCAGTCTATAGATTGTCACGCAGATACAAGTTCTACACTCTATGATGTCAAAGAACGGCCTGTGGTATGTTCTTGTGAATGCTTCCCACGTTCCGCCTCATTCATCATAAATATCAGGGGCTGCGAAGGAAATAAGAGCGGGACTGTAATGAACGGTAACAGCTGGACAAGCTAAGACAAACGGCGTGTTCCATTTGACGGTGATAACGCCCAACTGCGAGTGAAATCAACATACGGCTTCGGAGATGCTGGAACTCTATGTCGACTTCCATGTATGTTCTCCTTTCTCCAAGATAGTTTCCTGACAGAGATAGTAGTGCATTGACTATGTAGAGTAGACCTTTAGCGTACCCCTCGCTGCAGATTTAAAATTTCTTCCATTGACAGAGTTAATCCTTCCCGAAGCTCTACCAGCCATTTCTGCAGAACTTTGACTTTGGCTCGTACGATTACTCGTTCCCTGTCTGTCACTACAGCTCGCTCGACATAGTCTTGCTTTTCTTTGATACGAAACTAATATTCTGTGACATAAATCAACCTGCACCGGAGAAGGTCTGGTTGTTGTGCACCACCAGCTGACAAGAAATTATAAGCTAACTCTTCAAATCCTGCTTACCAACTCTGGGCATTGACAGTCGATATGCTTCACCCGAATGTATTGTTTGCCAGTACATGTATATGAGAATCACTGGAATATTCTATCGTCATAACTGTGTTGTTGTTATGAATGTATACCAAGATTTTTTAGAAATATATCTGGTCATATAATCGCTAGGCCATAAAACAAAGCGCCGTCACTCAAAGTTTCACAAATTTGGTAATAAATATCACCAAAAAGATATCGATAATTTCTCCTAGTGAGAATGTTATCGCTGGGTAACTAGTGCTAGTGTTCATCATCGGAGCCAATCAGTGACATGGATTTAAAGAGATACAAAGCGAACAAACCGTTCTTCAGAGTCGATTTATGGCTATTCCTCAACTATAAAACAAGATATTGAAAACATTTATATGATATCAACAAATATATGAAGTTGCTTGTTCGATGCACAACGTATGATACAACGCCTTGGGCTTGATGGGGTTTTAAACTGGATCTGATCTGGATAGAGCTAATAAGATTATATTAAGATTAGATCCATAAGACAGATTACAAATGATCTCTAAGGGTTCGGGAGAACACCGTTCGGTTTTTCAAATGCGCCTGCAACATTTCGTTTGACCATGTACCGACGATTGGCTCTAGGCTCATCCACTATCTAGACAGGGTCTGTCCATAATTCCGTTATATTTGTAGTGCGTGTTTTTAAAACGGAGTGGAGCACTGTGCGATTTTAGAAAAGCGCAAACCCAATTTTGTTCTCCCATTTTCGTTCTGAAATTTTCAACTATACCATTGATCATCAAGGCAGGCCTATCTAATTATTACAAATTTTATATACGATGTTTTCTCCCAGCCTTTGCAGATTTTTTTTGCTCTATAGTTAAGGGGTGCAATCTAGGCTTCAGATTGGAACTGATATCAGGAATAGTGTCAAACTCGTTTATCTGTACTTTCAGTATCTTTCCTCGTACTTGTTAATAAACTGAGCTCAGGTCAGTTTGCACTGTCCTTTTTGTTTACCCATCCGTTTTTCTGCTGTGAATTTCATACGGCTTTTCTGATAATCCGAGGCAGGGGGGATAACTTTTCTTGGAAATTTTGTAGGTTTTATGGTCAAACGCATTGCTGGAAAGTATCGTTTTGTTTCGAGATGAATCTTCATCCTAAATCTAGATTTATGTAATAATCCTTTGTATTGCCAGACAACCCGGGGTAGTAAAATGGAATCATGGCATTATGCGGATGGAAAATATATTTTAAAAATGAGTCCTTGGTAAATGCCAGATCTGTAGAACTTTTCATGCATCATTACACCCTACAGTGATTTGTACCAATATTATCTATTTGCAAGAACTTTAAAGAAAAATTGATGGAAAATAACCAAACAGTGTGAAAGATAAACATTTCATTATTAAAAGAACGGTAACCTATCCCGTTGGTAATTTGTTCAGATTCCACTAATAAAAAGATAATAATGGTAATCAGTTAAATGTAATTTCATTGTATTCAATTTGAAGAGAGAGAGAGAGAATTAAAGTTTAACGTCGCGTTCAGCAATATTTCAGCTATATAGTGACGATCAAACAAAATTCTAAGTATTCAAGTTAATAACTTAGTAACCCAACACATTAAAACATACCCACATTAAAACTTATGCAACAAACCGATTTCTCTCAAATAACCTAAGACACAATCCTCCATCACCCGACCAAAAAGATCTTCCAAAGTAGTCGCTCGATAAAAAGAATGTCTCACAATATTAAAATCTATACAGTCGATAAGAATATGTTGCACTGTGATATCTTCGTGGCATGGAATACACCTTGGGGCTGGCTCTTTTGTTAGTAAATGTTCATGAGTTAATCGTGTATGGCCGATTCTACATCGCCTGATCATGACTTGATCGAAACGTTTCTGGTTGTTCAGATGAGTATAACCTACAGGGTTTTTTTTAACTCATGAAGTTTGTTATTATTCACAGCATCCCATAATGATTGAAACAGCTTTCTCACATAAGTACAGATAGAGGGTCTGAAATCGCTATATGGGATTCCAACAGGATCAACCTCATTATCTAGGGCTGCCTTAGCCATTCTATCACCTTCAGAATTACCTTTGATGCCAACGTGACTAGGCAACCGACAACAATATACAGTCATATAATTGTAGAATATTCAAGATGGTGGGATGAGTTGAAGTTCCACTTTTAATCGCTTGAAGGCATGACAGTGAATCTGAGAATATGACATATTTGTTTCCTTTTAGTGGACCCAATATCTTCCAAAGCCGACAATATAGCTTTTGCTTCTGTAGTGAATATCGAACTTTTACCTGATAGTCGACAGGTTTTAGTTCTGGAACTAAAGATAGTAGCACATGCTACTCTCTCACCATCTTTAGAACCATCTGTATAAATAGCCTGATGTGATCTGCATTTTTCTCTCAGCAGCCCAAATTCTTGTGTATACACGAGCTGGCTCGTGTTTGCCTTTTTATATTTCGTTAGTGTAATATCTACTTTTGGTTTAGCTAACTGCCATGGTGGAATTGGTAAGAACTTTTTAGGTAAAATTTGACTAAGCATAATACCAGCTGCTACAATGTGTGGTTTCATACGAATTCCAAGAGGTGAAATAATGGAGGGTTTCTTTAAATAGAAATCCACGAACTGAGGTTTGAAAACACAGTAAAATGTAGGATTCGAGTGAATTGTTTTCAATTTTGTGATATATTGCAGTGATAGTTTAATTCTTCGAAGTTCTAAAGGAAATTCATCTGCTTCGACGTATAAGCTTTCTTTATGGGATGTTCTGAACGCTCCAAGGCAAAGTCTTAGGATCTAGCTTTGCCAAGTTTGACTTGCTTGCACCGTTGTAAACAATAGGGTCATAATCAAGTTTGGAAGGAACAACTGATCGATATAAATGGCGAAATGTTTGCTGATCTCCTCCTCACTTATAGTTGGCAACTACCTTCAACAAGTGAAGAGCTTTCGTGCACTTAGCTTTCAAGCAATTTATATGCGATAAGAACGTTAATCGGTGGTCAAACAATATTCCTAAGAATTTGACCTCTTTTACTACTTTGATCTCAGTTCCATCTAGTGTAAGTACCGGTACTGGATCTTTGTGCTGGAAATACTTTCTGCAAAAGTGTATACAATTTGTCTCAGCTCTGGAGAATTTGAAGCCTGTGCAAGACCAGGAGTAGTAGAGAAACGGCATGCGCAGTAGCGCCTGGCTTGAGGCGCCTCAAGGCACACACCATTGCGCATGCGTATGCGACTCAATTTCCTGTTTCCTAGGTGTATGTTGTAATGAAACAATAGTTCCACCACTGTCCAAATTTTTTTTATTTCTTTATTTTATCGATTTTTTTTAACCGAGCTGTAAACTTTGGATGGTGGCCCAGAAGTGCCATTCCTCATTATTCTTTTTCAGATTTCTCGATTTTATAACTTTCCTCCAGTCAAAGAGACTGCTATTCACACAATATGGACTAGAAATCGATATAGTAACAATCTACCTGTCTGAGAGGGGCCAACTTTGCTAGTTCGCCGAAAACGTAAAAGGGCGCTCTCAAGTATACATTTTTGCTATATGTACCTGTGGGCAGGTTATAGTTGAAGACGTCTTTCGCACACCATGGGCTTCCCAAAGAAGTTGCCTACAGACAAATGTTGGTGAATGGCAAACAAATATTTTAGGTCCAGTTGCATAATCTAGGTCCAATTATGTAATCTATGTACATTGTTGTTTAACTATTAAATAAGCAATATTATTCCATGTTAAACCTTCAAAATACTTTCCTATCGATGTCTACTTCCCTATTGAGTCAGCATAACGGTGAGCGTTTTTTGGGATATCTGCAATAATCGAGAGAATAGGAAAATGGAATGGACGTACCACACCACCATACAAAAACATACATGCGTTTTATTCGGCTAAAAAGATCAGGAGAATACATAAAAATACTTTTGGACAGTGATGGAACTATTCTTTCAATTACAACATACTTGTTTCAAAGGTTTATTATCCCTAAAAAATTGTTCCTTGTGCGAATTCAATATGATTGCATGATTTTAAAATACTTAAAATGTAATTTTGGAATTTTAATACAGCAGATTTTAAAAACGCGAGTAATAATAAATTATTGTCAGAGCGGACGTCACTGGGTTTATCTAGATATATTCGCCCAATCTCACCCTATGGGTTTCGAAATGAAAGCCACATTCCGCTGCTATATTCGTCCAGCCTATATACAAATGAGTTTTATCAAGCCTATGCATAGACTATGTCTGTCTGTATGCTACCCCAGTTTAACATGGGCTATCCAGCAGATCCGTATATTATTTTCGTGCTGTCAGTTTTTCGAACTACCTGAAGGGAACAGGACAAAATGGCAACGGACAAAATTGAAATCAACAAAATGACAAAGGCACAAAATGGCAACCGGACAAATGGCAAAGGAATAAAATGTAAAACGGACAAAATGACAATCAGAAAAAATGGCAACGGCAAAAATTGCAATATTTTTTTTACCCTATGTTGGAGTATTCGGGGTATTATTTAATATACCTGGTATCTTTACAATACAGTCCTCTTGTTCACCACCCACCTTATCAAACTGGGAATTTGATACTTCATGTATTTAGTCTTCGGGTCAAATTTTGAGAAAAGTTATACTCGTACATCGACTTCATTTTGTCAGAATTGAGAATAACATAGTCTATTTGAATCATCTCAAGGAAAACGTTGGCGTGAAACTTCTCTCTCCCCTATGTTTTTCCCGATGGGGAAACAGTGAAGACATTTTTATATAAATCACGCTACATGGTACTCTTCCTGCTGGATGAATATTTGTAATAATAATGAGAAGATAGTAAATAATACGGTACCCATGTACTTCATACAATCAAGATAGTGAATACAAAAATTGCATTTTTTCCCATTTGCCATTTGTCCGTTTTCCATTTTGTCCTTTGCCAGTTTGTCTGTTGGCAATTTGTCTTCGAATCCCTTGATTCCTATTCATTAATCAGTAACTACCGTATCTGAAATTTGCGAGGGAAATCGTTGAGAGCGACTGTCGTAATGCTAATTTAGACTATATGGTGGAGGGGAGGCTACTCGCACTCACTCTAAGTTGTCTGCCCCAGATTCTGCCTCTCGCTCTTTGAAGTCAGAAAATATACGCTGGTTAGATTTGGTTAGATATCACGTTGTCACGGCTGACAGAAAAGGTGTTCAGCGCTGTTATCTTTGCAATGGTAAGATTACTGTTATTATTTCTAGTCCATTCGGTGTTCGTAAAATACAGTTATTTCAATTATTTGCCTTCTGAAGTGTAAGCCCAAACATCTGCACAAAATGTTGAGTCAGTGTCGGAAATTGGGTTTCGCCTAATATACATACATACATCCTCTTCTAGCTAGCGTTAAGAGGATAGAATAAGGACTGGTTCGCTCGGTGTCAGTATAAATGTGACTGAGTGGGGTGTCATGTCTGCCTACGGTAGCCTTTCCCACGTAAAAGATAAATTTTTCGATTTTAAAAAATCTTTTCAGCTCACCTCACAAATAAGTCCAACACGAATCATGACCAGGTAGATTGGCTGTATCTTGATTGAAATCAGAGTACAACAATTTGAAATTTTTGAATCTTTGTCTTTGTAACTGCCTAAAACAGCACATATCAACATGCCGGAAAGATTGAAATGCCAGCTCAACTTCGTGCAGATTCTGCTCTCGTTGTACTCTCGTTGCATCGACACCTACAGGGATGAAGAAAGAGGGGAGATAATTTTGTTGAGGGACCATCTCCATTTTACACGAACAATGAAATTTCCATCATCAATTCATTGCCAGTTTCTGACATTTCTACACTTTATCTTCAGTTATTTATCACAAGTCGTTAATTGCACTGTGAATAAATGAATTAAATGAGTCATTTTCGGACTCTTACGCTAATCTACTCTGATATATTATCAATTCCGGATTTCCATTTTTATTCTGTAATGATTCAAATAACCATAGCCTAGCCAAAGTATTAAACCAGAGATATGAAAACGGTGCAGTTCCGGAGATTCGTTATTGCCATTGAGATTGTAACCCGGGATTAATACCGTCCACAGACCACACTTCTTTTTCACTCTCTATCTTTTTCACACATTTCATTGTTATGTGCTAAGCTGGAATTACTACCATAAAATCTGTGGTATTCCATTCAGTCCTCATGCATTATTCTTACAGTTCACACATTTACATTGTATTATTCACTTGACACTACTCGCGTTTCCTTTGTTTCTACATATATATTCCATGTATTGAAACCTTAGTTTTGAAGGGCCCTCAAAGTACAAAACAAATCCACTTTAGGTTGCTGAGCAAGTGGGTTAGATATATATTGAGAAAGCAATTTTATACTGAGATTCCCAGCGCACATCTTTAAGTTACATTGAAAGCCAACAGTGACTGACAGATCGGAGACAAGACCTCGGAGACAAACCAGGAGCTGATAGACCAAGGGCATGCATCTGATGGGCAAAAACGCCTCCATTTGGGGGTAAACATGGTAAATGCAAGAATATACCGGGAAAAGTAAAGTGTAAGTTGTATCAAGGGTACGTGGGTCAGTATCCGCCTTCATCCTTCACACGAAGGGAAAATTAAATACGCTATAGGTATATGTGCTATAATATACCGCCTTTGGCTTAGTCAATTTTGGGAAATATGGAACTTTTTGAATAATTAGACTGCGTGAACCTGAGCGTTTTCAATGTTATTACTACTTCTCTAATAAAATTTAGTTCCGATATATTGCCGAATCCCTCTAAATATGAGACTTACTTACTTTACTTTATTTCCATACATGAATACATATAGAAACATAAAAATATGTACACATATATCAATGATTGTTAAAAACAGTCAGACAGACAGTACCGGGTAGGCTATCATTTTGGAGGGATAGGCCTATTTGACTTCCAAATAATTTGCCTGCGAGAACCTCACATAACAGTTTGGATATAACAAACTGGAAATTCTATTTTTCGTTTGCAGACGATATACTATAGGCCCATTTTGATTTTGTCAGCCTGGTATTTGGTTATAAATTATTTAATCAACACCTGTCGTGGGCGTACATTGTTTGTAATGTGCGCCAAAATGATATGGTCCCTTAACATGCTAATTTGAACGATCTCGCGAGATATCCGCGAATCTGTTCAAAGCTGAAAAAATGGCGGGGCAACGAGAGGCAAGCAACTAGAAGGCAGTAAATAACGGAAAGTAAGTTATTTTGAAGGGATCTTTCAATCTACAGCTATTCATACAATAACTTCAATGTTTCAATATTCACCTTCCCATCTTGGCTGATCCATAGTGGGGTGATTTTGATTACAAATCTAGCTCACACATCGACTGCCCTCGCTGGCTAACTTATATATCTGACAACGCTGGCAGTAAATTTGGCGCCTACTAAAACCCAGAAACGCCCGGACTGGTCCAGACCACTTCGTGTTTTGAGAGTATTGTTTCTTTGATTAGAACTTCCGGAAGTATACACGGGATTACCTACCGCTATTTCAGTATGCTCAAAGGGGATGCGCAGGTAGGGTGTGTTCAAGGCTACCTACGGCATGATATTTCGGTGGGACAGCACTATAAAATGACAGCATTAGATCTGCTCTGTTACAAGTAGGTACCCCCGCCCCTTCCTCTCCCCTCCCTTCCCTTCCCCGTCGTGATATAGCTGAAAAAATGTTGAAAGCGACGTTAAACCCTATTCACTCACTCACTCACTCCTCTTCTAGCTGCCTTGTAGGCCAACAAGGCCTGTTGCAGATTGGTTTACTGTACTGCGTTTGCCGAACACATAATATGGCTCCATATTATTTTCACTGTCACTGCTATGACTGATGTTGACTGACTATCACCAAAACCCAAGACAAACCAGGATCTCTGGACAGCACTGCTCGATATTATCGCCGAGACTGGCTGATTTTAAACCTCACCCTCATGAAAATGCGCACACAAATATCCAGTGATTACCAAGTCAAGAGGCGAAGTACTTGTTGTTTGTCCCAGCATATCTATTGAGAACCGCAACGTTTTGTTCGATTTTTTTAGAAATGAAAATTGTTGTGTTCTGAAGATTATGTCACTGGTGCAATGCGAATATTATAGTATTCATTCAAAATCATAGCAAACAACAGCAGTAGAACTATCTGTTTGAAACATTTTCTGTTTTGAATGGTCTGGGTTAAATTTTGCCGTCTGGTTCAAAATGTGTACAGGAGTGGGAGGTTGTCATTTTTTATTGGGACGTCAAGGCTATGAAGTCGCTACTGTGGCCAGAATTGATACCTGGTCTTCGTAACGTCATATTGTGACATCATGACATTGCTGTTAAATTGCAACATTGTGAAAACTTCAAATTCCATGAGTGGAATAGGATGCCCATCAAACCTACGAGCAGGCCCGTAGCCAAGGGTTTTTTGGGGGGCTCGGGCGAACCCCCCTTTCGGAAATATTGTGTATTTTTCTCATATAAATGCCCTTTTCAAACTGAAGCAAACCCCCTATTTGCCCCTTTTCCCATACAGCGAACCCCCTGATGTGCCCTTTTGGAGTGAAGGTGAACCACCCCTCAGTAAATCCTGGCTACAGCCCTGACGAGTATTGGACTGGTCCAAATCAACAATGGCCGCCCAATGTCAAAATTTAACCCAGAGATTGACCACCCGAAACAGAAAATGTCTCAAACAGATAATTCACCCAAGGCAGAATGGAATAATCTTACCAAATGGGCAGAGCAAGGCCTACGCCGAATCACCGACACTTTAGATGGGGATGGCGTCTCTTTTCTCTCTTTCAAACGTTTCCAAGAAATATACGGAATCAAATCGACGCATTTCTTACTCCACTGCGCTATTATTCATAACATTCCGACAGAAAAACGAAAACATATAAAGAATGGAAGCTTCCTTGAAAACACCTTGTTTTTAGAACCTCAATTATATCGTAGACTAATTGACAAAAAATGTTCGAAATTTACATATAAGTCTATGCTAAGCCTCCTAGAACAACGGCCTCAGAAAACCCATAAAAAATGGGCAGACGAATTAGGTACCATGGACGAAACCACGTGGCCCACGGTTTACTAATATATACACGACAACAGGGCAAACCTGCTTTCAATATTTTCAATTCCAGATAATACACAGAATCCTTGTAACAAACTCTCTGTTGAAAATATGGGACAAGGCAGACTCCGATCAGTGCACCTTCTGTGAACAAAATACAGAGACTCTCATCCATCTGTTGTTTCAATGCAACTATTCTATGGGGATCTGGAACGCACTTTATATCTGGATTGAGGGTATCAGCGTTTCTATGGAGAAACCTTTGGGGTCCCAAGTGATCTTAGGAAACACAGAGTCTACTCTAGTTAATCTTCTGTTACTACTGACAAAAAAATACATATATATGTCAAGATGCTGTAATACGAAACCGTCATTCGATGGAGCGAGAGAGTTTATACTGAAGCAAAGAGATATTGAAAAATATATAGCACAGAGAAATAAAATGGAGACCTTATTCGAGAAAAGGTGGGGTCCCTTGGCATTTATAATATAATACTGCTATCACTAAAGAAACAAGATACTTTAAAATACAATTGAACATGGAAATCAAAGATATATATATATATTTATCAATGGGTTTTTTTCCTCATGTTTCTACTTCACATACTGTGCATGTGCTGTCTGTGCTGTCTGTGTTGTTTGTGTGTGTGTGTGTATGTGTGTGTTTTTTTTGGTTTTTTTTCTTTTTCTTTTGTTTTATTGTGTGTGGGGGGAGGGGGAGAGGGAGGTGATGAGGTTACTATTAGTGAGTCTATTTTGTGAGGGTAGGTGCTGAATAATTACTATGTATATAAATGCAGGCTTATTGTGTCCTGAACGTAGACTTGGAGTTAGTGAAAAAATGTATGAAGAAATTGTAGCTAGATTGTAAATAATGAATACTGAAATTAAATGTTTCTGTATATACATTGCCTTATAGTATGTGTATACTCCAGGTTATTTATACAAAAACATACTTTGAGTATGTGTGAAAACGTCTAATATATTCTCGCTTAAATGATTACATAAAATTATACACCAAATAAACATAATACACAATTATGCAAACTACATTTTTTGTATATAATGAAGATCCCAAATACGTTTGTATACTATCTTGTATAAAATTCGGGTATGTGCTGCTGTAATTCTATGAACAATTGTACATAATCTGACTGACGCTAGATGTAAACATTTTTCTGTGACAAACAACAATATGTTGAAAAGAATGCAAACTCATGTATAATATGTTATATTAATCAACTATTTCCACTACAACCGTTCAACACATCATTGTAAGTACATAGTATTGTATATTATTTTGTTCAATATATGCATGTAATTTTTTGCAAGAAAATAAAGATTTGAAAAAAAAAAGATAATTCTCCTGGGTGTTGTTTGCTAATACTGTGAATGAATACTATAACAGTTACATTTTATTAATGACATAAGTTTCAGAACACAACAATTTGTATTTCTCAAAAAAATCGGACAAACGTTCTCAATGGATTTGTTGGGACACACGATAGGGAAGTGTTGGAGTACAGTGTGACCAGTGCTAGCAAGAAATTAGCGTATATGGAGGATTGACTGGCCTGACAGTGCTCACGCCTGCTGAGCTTTTGTGCTTTGAATAGCCATCCAGCCTGGCTGTGTCGCTTTCATGTTCAATGTACGTCGCTGCTCTCTGCAGAGCTGCCAAATCAACAGTGGACTTGGCCAACCCAGCTATAATCTCTCGGGTTAATCTGCTATACCCCGCTGTGTCAGCAACATAAACTGAACACTTTCATCATCAGAATCTGTGCCTCCTTCTACTTCTACCTTCATGTTTTGAGACAGCAATGTTCCCTTGGGCTGTGATTCTGGTCTTTTGGATTGATACCACTTAATACGCGTGTTTATGGGTTACTGTGCAGTGCCAAAAAAATTGGAACTGTTCAGTATGGGGAGATGAATTTAGTCCATACATCGAGGTTTTGGTAGGGCCAGGTTGTCAGTTCGAGATAAACAAATTATGGTGCCTAACTGGATCAAAGGCACTGTACTAATCAGTAGCTGATCTGCTTTGCGATGAAAATGTAAGAACAACATGGAAAAGGGGACAGCTAGTGATTGATGGTTTTTTCAGAGAATATTGTTTTTTGTCTTTTTTCCTTTTCATTTTATATATTTATCTGCTTTCAGTTTCGAAACCAATATGACAACGATGTTACGGTGTGGAGTCCCCAGGTATGTTGTTTGTATGTCTCAATTTTTTCTGTTCATCCATTCCAAAGATCTCATTGGAAAGCACTGAACATAGGAGATGTTTTTATAACTGATCCCACGATACAGCACTTTTGATAGGCCATAGTATATACTCCTTCTCACTAAAGCAGCTTTCGCTGTGAAGTTTATGGCAACGGGGAAAGATTGGAGGACAGCTTGACACATGGTGGTGTTTAAATCCACTACATCAAGCCACCTAAGAGTACAAGCAGCGTAATTTACGAATTTAAAACCATGATTGTTGGATCTTGTGGAACAGGGAAATATGGGAGATGTAGGTTTATATTGTCTGTACAGGACATTCAGGAACTTTATTTGTTGTTCCCACAGGGTCGTATTCATCAGCTGGAGTATGCCATGGAGGCTGTTAAACAAGGCTCTGCTACTGTCGGACTGAAATCCACCACACATGCTGTTCTTGTTGCATTAAAGGTTTGTCTAGACAAGACTTTCCACCTCAGAGAAATCTAGAGATTATGTTGGTATATTATCACACACTACACAACATCCATCTCTATTTACAGGGTTGCTTGTCTCCGAAATCACATTCATAATTTTCTTAAACTTCCTTTGGAATACAGGGAGTCCGGAGTCATGCATGGACCATCCCTCATTGCCAATGTATGTGAGCTTATTGTCAGTACAGTTCCAGATATTTCAGACATTTTCACCACTATTTTGGGGTCTATTATGAAACATTCATTGAAATTTCATAAATACAATTCTGATTTGTGTGTTATTTTTATTTTACATCATTGAAACTAAGCCTGTATGTTATAACATTGGTACAGGTGGACATCATGGTGACCTCAAAATAATATGATAGATATTGGTGATTTTCATTAATTCTCAACAATTTGTCTTGAAATAAGGGAATAAAATTACTATTAATTGAGTTTCTATACTGTCAAATTTCAAGTAATGTACAAAAATTAGATGATTTATTGCATATTTTACAAACTAAAAATATTTGCTTAAAATTGATGTCCTTTTAACAGTGTAATCAGGTGACAGCGTAGTCTTTCTACTAAGGTGTGGAATATGTCCTGGGGTAATCCATAACTTGTTTTTTAGTTATCACCATTGAGTTCCTCACTGTACTTGAAACCTCATTTCAGAGAGCTCCATCAGAACTGTCAGCTCATCAGAAGAAGATTCTACCAATAGATGATCATGTTGGTGTAGCTATAGCAGGTCTTACAGCAGATGCCAGGTTTCTCAGGTAATAATCCCCCCCCCCCCCCCATGGTAACTGTAAGAGTAATTTGCCCTTGACCGCTAGCATGGCTGTTGGGTGTTCGAGCGAGAAGAGACACAAACTGTGACTCGATAACTTCAGGTCACCTTTGTCAATGTAATATTTTGTATTTGGATATACCCACTTTCACGATGACATTAACTATTATGTAACACAATTGGCATCAGTATCTAAAGCGTAATCTCATTTGTTGATGTCATAATCCAGCCTTCTTACCCGATTGTTGACAACATCAAATACGATGTTGCAGCAACAGTGATACATTGTGAGAATTTTGTCCTCCTTGAATCAAATGCCAAATACTAGACGGAGGCATTGCTCTTTGACTGACTGTTGCTGCTTGGAAACTTCCAAATTGACTGACTTTATTTCCAATTAATCCAACTCGTGATACCAGCTACATCGGCTTTGTCATTTGTCTTTTTCAGCAAGTTTATGAGGACAGAGTGTTTAAATTCTCGTTATGCGTACGATCAACCTTTGCCACTGTCCAGACTGGTGTCTGTCGTTGGTAACAGTATCCTTTAAAGCTGTCTTGAGTCGTGTGGAAATGGGTCTGCATCATACATTTTGAAGTATAATCAAACCATTTGATTGATTTTGTGCATGCCCAAGTATCATGTGCCCATACTTGGATATATAGTGTTAATCTCCATTAAAAATGTCCTTAAATCATGCTAATATTTTCAATAATCAGTTCAGAGCAAGAGGAGAAAATGTACTAGGAGGAAATGCAATCTATCTGTCTGATCTATCTCAACAATAAGTAGAAGATTTGATAGCTTAACTCCAGCTCCTGCTGTCAAGTCTATATCTCTAATCAGAGTGATTTGACTGATTAGTTCATCAGAGCTTGGCATGCTTGTCAACCAGTCTATGTTTGTCATTGTAGTACACTCCTATACCATAACAATATAGATAAACCAAGATGGTAAATCAGGAGAATACCATCTAGACGTAATGCTATGAAAACTTCATGCAAAATGTTCGCCGATTTTCTACGAGAACCCATAATAAGCCAATCACGACCATTTCAACCTTTTCTCTCTGAAAATGATTGACGTTTACTTCACAGAGATTAACATCTTCGCACGGCCACAATCTTTTGATATTTTCTACCCCTAACAAAGCCAGACTTTCGGCGGGAGTGAACTCTTTGATCTGTATGGTCCCTGTCTGGAAATGATGCCATATTTGGAAAGTGTTTCAGGATAAGGTTTATATATTAGACCATGAGCTACCGTGTGTAATTACTGTGGGCGTGATTTTGAAATAGTTTCAACAAGCTATCCATCTGATTGGCCAACAATAGTAGTTTCAAACTCGCACAGGATTCATATAGGGCTGAATTCAGATATAATATTCTGTGATATTATATCTGAGTTTACTGAGATTGGTACCATAATAAAGTTCACAAACTGGCCAACAACAATTGCAAGAAAATATCACATATCTTTGGGGGTTGAAATTATTTACACATAACCGATTTCTTTACTGGAAAATACTGCAATGTGAGGTGTGGGTAATATATTTCATTTTGAGGCCTGTTTTACTTAAACATCCATGGGTCGTCTGCTTTCAAACCACTGTCACATTGGCAAGGAATTATCAGTGAGTACAAGCAGTGTAGAATTAAGACTGTTTAAATAATGTGAGAGAGAAACTAAACAAGTGAAATTTAACTAGAGAGATTAGGGATTACTGTTGTCAAATTTTGAATTTCTAAGTGAACCAGATGTTAGAGAAATCACCATTGAAACAGAAGTATGAGTTTTCCTAGTCAAATTTGACGTTAGAAATTCAGAAAAAGAGACACAGGATGAAATATCTGGGTTGAATTATTCAAAATCATGACTTCTACTGAACTGATTCATACAAAGTTAACACTTTTGGAAAGCTGAAAGTATTATCCTCAAGTGATGTGATATGCAGACCGCCAAACAACTTCTGCGGAGACAAATCCGTAGTAAATTCTTGGAGCTTTTTATACGCCCGCCAAAAGGCGGACGTATTATGTGATGGCGGTTTCCGTCCGTCTGTCCGTCTGTCCGGTTCTTGTGTCCGGTCTATATCTGGGACAGTTTCTTATCTACAGTTCCAATTTTTGGTGAGTGGATACCCTACGGTGAGACGATGTGTCGCGTACCAAAATCAAGGTCGAGGTCAGAGGTCAAAGGTCACTGGCCTAAAAAACAGGAAATCACTGAAGTGTTCGTATCCAGTCTATCTGTGAACATTTTCTATCCACAGTTGCAATTTTTTGTGAGTGGATACGCTAGGTGGAGACGATGTGTCGCATACCAAAATTGAAGTCGAGGTCAAAGGTCACTGTTGCCTAAAATCAGGAAATCATTGATCATTGACAGTTTTCTATCTACAGTTCTAATTTTTGGTGAGTGGATGCCCTATGGGGGAATGATGTGTTGCATACCAAATGTAGGTCAAGGTCAGATGTCAAAGGTCAGTGTGACTGAAAAATCAGGAAATCATTAATAAATTCGAATTTTTTGTGAGTGAATTCAATGGGAGGAAATGAAGTGTCGCATATCAAAAAATAGGTCAAGGTCGAAGGTCAAAGGTCATTGACTCCAAAATCAGGAAATTATTAAAAATAACATTTTTTTGTGTCAGTAGATACATTCGGAGGACACGATGTGTCACCTACCAAAATGTAGGTCACGGTCAAAGGCAGGCCTTCAATTATGTCCTATATGTCCTATATATTTTTTAGTTGTCCTATATTTTCCTATATTTCTGAAAAATGTCCTATATTTCCTATATTTTTGCCCTGAGTCTCTTTCAAATTATTAAATTACTTCAGGGACAGGGGTTATTCTAGCCCAAAATTTATAATAGGCTCAATTTTCGAAAAGAGATAAACTCAATTTTTTTGCGCGCCGTTGGCGCGCAATTTATCTCTATAAACTCAATATTTCAGACTTTTTCATAGTAAAAGACATGAAAGATATGAAACTCAATATTTCAGACTTGTTCATAGGTAAAAGTTTCAAGAAACATTATATTCAAGTTATTCATCGATATTGTAATTATGATGCACACTAAAATAACTAAAGAATAGGTACTGAAGCTGCTGAATTGTATGTTCTTTATTTCTCCATTCTTTGGGTTTGACTAGCATGCACCACCAGTGTGGTTTTATTATGCAACTCAGAAGAGTGTTGGACAGAGGAACTTGCAACAAAAGGACATGCTAAGCTCCCCACCCTCCCCTCCCCCTAAAAAAACCACAGTCAAAAAAAAAAATTTGGAAAGGGGGGGGGGGGAGAGAATCGTGTTAAAATTCTTTGTTAACAAGACATTCCGACATGCAAGACATACCTAAATTTCCATAAAGGTAGAACAGAGAAAGGTAGCTATGAAATAATGCAATAGCATCAGTATTCTAATATTATTCCAACTACTGTGGCT
Organism: Hanleya hanleyi; assembly: GCA_036873755.1. Classification (NCBI taxonomy): domain Eukaryota; kingdom Metazoa; phylum Mollusca; class Polyplacophora; order Lepidopleurida; family Hanleyidae; genus Hanleya; species Hanleya hanleyi. The sequence continues at coordinate 49,811 of JAVTVY010032435.1, forward strand.
GGCCCTTCATGATAAACGCAGAAATTATATAATTATTTCATTTACCAGCAGAACTGTTTTGCGTTTAATTACTTTTCAAAAGATTTCGTATCATGTTAGGCCGTAACAGATAGGACACCAACAGTGGTCCAATCAACGAGTGCCTAAGAGAGATCGGTCGGCTTTCCCAGATGCATGTAGCGATTGTGAACAACAACACCAGGGTTAAACTGTGTCAAAGAAAACTGTATTTGTCGAGAGTAAACGCAGCAATGACATACCCACACTGACAAGTAAATATGAGGAGGACCTTAATATTTTTTCGCACGCCAAATATCAGAATAATGAAAAAAAAACTGAATTTTTCAATTTGAAAATTTGCCCAAAACTCCATTTTTGAAAATTTTTAATCGGGATTACGACGATTAAAAATAGGGCTAGAATAACCCCTGTACTTGGTTTCATGAGTATATTTCCAGGTGTTTGTTGACTTCGCTTGTCACACAGCCTTGCTCTGATTTCCCACCATGGCATCCTCAGACGATGCTGACTACGAAGTCTTTCATGATAAATATGGTGGGTTATCAGAGAAAGGCTTGAAGCACACTTCTTTGTTTCTTTCAGGTAGGTAATCTGCTAATGTGCAACTAATGCCAAGTTGCAGATTGTCCTATATTTGTCCTATAATTTCAGTAAAATGTCCTATATCTGTCCTGTATTTTTAAGAAAAAAGTCCTATATTTTGTCCTATATTTCCACTGGGGACCAGTTGAAGGCCTGCAAAGGTCAAGGTCACTGTGACCCCCAAAAACGTGAAATTGTTAAAACTCATGATTTTTTTTAATCCATTGAGAAATTATCGGGGGGCGTTTTGTCATGTTCCAAAATTTAGATCAAGGTCAAATAGTCAAGGTCACTGTGACCCCAGAATCAAGGTCAAAGGTCAATGTGACCTAAAAATCAGGAAATCATTAAAAAATGCTAATTTGTTGCGAGTGGATTCAATAGGGGGAAATGAAATGTCGCATACCAAAAAATAGGTCAAGGTCAAAGGTCACTGTGACCCCAACATCAGGAAATTATTAAAAATAGCATTTTTTGTGTCAGTAGGTACATTAGGGGGACATGATGTGTCACATACCAAAATGTAGGGTCAAGGTCAAAAGTCAAGGTCACTGTGACCCCAAAATCATGAAATTGTTAAAAATCATGATTTTTGTGTCCATTGAGAAATTACGGGAAGATGGTTTGTCATGTACCGAAATTTAGGTCAAGGTCAATAGTCCAGGTCACTGTGACCCCAGAATCAAGAAATCTTAAAAAAAAATGGTTTTTTGTATCAGTAGATACATTAGTAGATACATCATGTCCCCACATGATGTGCCACATACCAAAATGTAGGTCAAGGCTGAATGTCAAGGTCACTGTGACCCCCAAAATCATGAAATTCATAAAAATCTGATTTTTTTTGGAGTCCATTGATACATTGAGGGAAGACGATGTGTCGTGTACTAAAATTTAGGTCAGGTCAAAGGTCAAGGTCACTGACCCCAAAATCAGGAAATCATCAAAAATAACTTTCTTTCTACCAGTAAATCAGTAAATACATTAGAGGGGCATGATGTGTTACATAGCAAAGTGTAGGTCAAAGGTCAAGGTCACTGTGATCCCAAAGTCAAGAAATCATTAAGTCACATTTTCATATGCCTGTCGAAGACGAGGTCGTGTAATGCGATGTTGCGTTCTGTCCATTCATCCATTAACACTTGTTGTCCATGTGATATCTCTAGTTTCAAGGTATGATTGGTACCAAACTTTGAGTATACCTCACTCGCATGGCAAAGAGGAGCCATACATTTTGAGATCAATTTGTCAAAGGTCAGGGTCACAGTCCCCCAAAACTGAATCAGGTTTAGCTGACTATATGTGTTAGGTTGGAACATTCAGAGTTCTCTCCCCTACATGTATATGGCATTCGTCCTGTGGAGTTGTCTTCCTTGTTTGAAACAGCTACAATTAGTTAAACTGTTGTGACATAAAAACCATACATTTACCAATTCAAAGGGGAGAGGGGTCCTTCATGAACGTCATACCTGTGTATTAACTCAAGAACAAAGGTTTACTTCATCACTTTCTTCTTCCTTCATGAAAAATTCTCTCGGCTGAAAGGAATCCATTTGCAGGAAAACTACTATTTTTTTTGTGTTTGACTATTGTTGATTTCAGTGTGGGATATGTGAGCTCTCGGCTCTTGCTTCAAGGTCAACTAGTTACCAAAAGTTAAGCCCATTTTAGTTTGTCATTGAATATAAGATGTGATATATGTTACATTCTCAGAAGCACAATATCGCAGACCTTTCTCTGGATTGCTAGCTACCAATTGGAATCCAGGCTATTAAACAACCTTGAAATTTGGACCAATGTAATTCCAGATATACAGGCGTATATTGAAGCCCCTTGGGCTCTTGTTCACATTTGACACCGTCCAAGAATATGAAAGGTTCTCAGTATGGGCCATTTATTAGATTTGATCAGGTCAGTCCGAAGACATCAACATAGTAGAAAATAAAGTTCTAGAGATTAAATCTTTACATGGCTTTATCAGAGATTTTGTAAAGACAAAAATTTCCAAGTTGCACTGAAATATAAACCCCTATAAATCTGAAGCTATTAAAATTCTTAAAATTCTCGTTCACAATTTAATTGAGAGTCAATATGGTATATATTCACATCTTATGATTTTGAAGGATTTCCTTTCAACAAATCAACCCAAAACAGCCTGCAACTTTGCTTGACAATAATTCTCTGCTGTCAACGACAGCCATTTTGTGACCTTTATTATGGCACGTGAGTGTACTACTCAAGAATTTTATGAAAATCAATATGTTGGTTCTTGGACAATCCCATGTAATTTTTTAATATGCATGTCACACTTATTTGACTTTTCGCGAAAAAAAGTAAAGCGTTTCCTATGTAAGACAATCGTTATCATATTGATAAAAAGCATGTGGTAAACATTGATTCTGCTCCACTTATAAATTTGAGAACATAGTTATCTCCCTTGGTAAGGGGAGATAATTTATTTGTGACTGTGAGTGAAAGTAAAGCGTATTGTGCACTGTATATCTATTGCATGGGGCATGAACATCTACGTGTCTGTATTAAATGCCGGACAAGATGGTAGAACCATGGACAGTACATGAAATTTCACAGACTGGGACTATTGAACAACATGCAGAGTTGTCAATTCAGTCAGAAGGCTGTGTTAAGTTTTAACAAGAGTTGGACCCATTTGAAAACGACGTTGCTTTATAAAAAAATAATAAAAATTTATTACCAAGATAGGGAAATAGTTGCCAGTGTACCATCTATTAAATTTGTTGGGCTTAAACAAGTACAATTTCATGCGGTGGTACATAGAATATGGTTATATTGTCTTTAACTATGTACCAGAATCTCAAGTTCCCACACAGAGGTATGGTCGTCGTCCATTTGGGGTGGGACTCTTAGTGGCTGGATATGATGTAAGCACTTAAGTAATTTTGTCACTTTCTCATTTCAACGTTGACTATGATTATCTTCATGATCTTTGTTGTTAGAACTACATGTTAGATTTTCTTGGGGTTGATGGCTTTGAATCATCTGTCATTTCAAATAATTGATAATATCTGGAAAAATTCTGTGGAAAATATTGTATGATCAAGATTATATGTAATAGAAATGACTCTAATACATTATCCGAGGCCACTTATATGCAATGTTTTTACTTTTGTCAACTCACATCAGAGCACAGGTCCACATATATACCAGACATGTCCTTCTGCTAACTATTACGACTGTAAGGCGATGGCTATCGGGGCAAGATCACAGTCTGCCAGGACATACCTGGAGAAACATCTGGACAAGTTCCTGGACAGTAAGTACATGTAGACACCAACTTAATTACATCGTTGTAACTTCATGATGCCTTATTTGGATGATATAGGGTGGATGGAGGGTGCCTGGTTCCATGCTGCTTCAAAGATTTATTCTTTGAAGTATCAGGAACGCAACTTTATAGCTGGGTGGTGCTTAGTTGGTTCATCGCAATATAGCTGAAAGCGACGTTAAATTCTATTCACTCACTCACCATGTTTCTATATACCATTTACTACATTGGTCCACATGCTCCTGTGTATAATTTACAAAGGGTATCATTTTAAAGTTGTTTCATCCAGCTAGCCACCTGATTGGCTAACAAATGTAGTTTTAAATTCGCACAGATTTATATAGCCCTGGTGCAAGATTACTGAGAGTCTTGTATTGTTCAAGAAGAGCCAGTCATCTGGACAAAAGAGTTCAGATGCTGATAATCTTTGCATCAACCTCCAAATACACATCTGCGATGATTGCACAGGAGAGTGTATCAATAAAAGAAAGGACCTTGTGCGGTTTAATGAGGTTTTATCATCCGTGAGATGTGGTTTGAAGTGTCAAATTGAAATATCACATACTAAGGAAGGTTTCAGTTACCTTAAAGTATGCTATTTTGTCGTATCATTATGGTCTGAGTATTCCCAGGCCCTGGGTCTTAAGAGGTTTTGAATAACAGCATCTTGAAGTAGTGGATTTGTGCAGTCATCTGTTTTGAAGCGAAAACAGCACCATTTTCTCTTTGTAGACTTTTGCAGCCAGTCCAGAAGTAAAACCATTTTTTGGTAACTGTTGACACACCAATATTCCGGGGTAAAGTTGATCTCAGTTCTGGACTGCCTTCATATGTTAACAGAGAGAGAAGAGTGCTATTTCTGCCTCAAAACAGATGATTTTGCACAAATATGCTACTTCAAGAGGCTATTATTCAAAACACTAATACCCAGGACATGGAAAATACTCCGACAATACGAGAAGATAATAAACTTTCATCTGACTGAAAAATATATTTCGTACTAGATATTTTGTTTTGCAGTCTTAATCAATTGATATCCTATCAATGCTCCCCAATTGTACATGTCGCTATATAGGATGTTAACGTATTTCAATTGAATTTGGTGTTCTGAGCACCTATACCATGGATATTTAATAGCATTATGACATCATGGTCGTCATGGTCGTCATGGTCGCATCTGGACTCGTCTATTTGCTTTTTGCAGTGGAGGAGGGGAGAATGTTTACACCAAAAATCAGTCCATATATCTACCCCGTATTATGGTGCTACAATGTCGGGACTGCGGCAACATGAAAAGACACCCCACCAGTGAGCCGGCTAATTCGGCTGAGCCAACCAAAAATTCTTTGTCATCAATGTTCCCTTCAAAGCACTATGAAGCGTTCTCGGGATTGGTTAACACACGAGTTACTGCAAGCCTGTTAGATCCTACAAGCGACATATCGAAATGGGGAGCAGATAGGATTTAATTTTAATTAGATTGTTTGTTTTGGCACCCCAAACTGTACCTCATGGGGGCCAAAACCTCACTAAACCATGCTAGGTCCTTTCATTCGTCCAAGGTACTTCTTCTGCATTTTCCTGAACTGATGACTGCTGCAGTATAAAATGTTCAATTTAACATTGTATCATCAAGGTGATGACCTACAGAATGACTTGTATCATGTTGAAAGTATAATTTGTACACATTTGTATTGTTGTACTGTAGGTAGCCTGGAGGAGTTGATCAAACATGGACTGAGAGCATTACGGGATACCTTACCATCAGAGGTGGAACTCACAACAAAGGTACTACTAATTCAACAAGCTTCAGTCAAACTTTGTGTATTTGAAGCCAAACTATTTGATATGCTTCAAATTCAGCTTCGATTTGTCTATAATATGAAATGCCTATTTTACAATGCGATGATAGCACATACAGGAAGCAATAACACTGATCAATGAAGTAGTCACAACTTATACCTAGAATCAGCCCACCCCATCACACTATTATTTCTGAAAACTCTGATTAAATGCACATTTTTGTAGCCTTTAGCTACATCTGGTCTCCAAAACTGACTTGTGAAACCCTGTTTTAGAGCTCTGATCATGAATGAGCTATTTCCATTTAGAAATTTCTGAGTAGTTTGTCATTTACCAATTAAATTTGTAAATCTAAATATGTCTTATTTTTCAGAATTGTTCATTTAGCTTTGTGGGTAAAGACCAAGACTTCACGATATTTGATGATGAAGCAGTAGCGGAATATGTATCCTTCAATACTGTTCAGCTTGTTCCTAAATGAGTAAAATAACTTGCGTAGACAGTCATCTCTGCCCAATAGACTGAAACTACCAACTTTGATATGACTAATGATTCCTAAAGATAAGATAGAGTAATAATTTTCTCTTCTAAATTGCGAATACATTTATAGGTATGCACATCTACAATTTCTGTTGGGTATCATAAAGCATTATCTCCCCTCAACGTGAACACATTGTAAAGTAATAATTATCTCCCCTGATTGTGACAACAAAAAAAACAAAACAAAAATTAAATTTACAAGGTTTTCCAGGGGTAGAATTTTTTTGTTAATAATTCTCCACCTACCACTTGGATGCATCAACCTAAAGAATGTGATCCACTAAATACATTGAAGAGATTGAATATATATAAACTTTATATGAATTCGCTCCCATACTACATTATTTTATCTGCTACACTACAGTCATACGTTAATATACTTTCAACAGTTAGTAAGAGAAAAAAAACAGAATATGGAAAAACTGTGTTAACCTATATGCCTCCCCCCCACCCCACATATAATATTTCAGAGAAAGCATTTGTAGTTTTGTTTGATCTTGGCAGGATTTGTACTCTACTTGAAAACCTTGAAATGCCTTGATTGTGCAAAATACCTGTCCACTTCCAATTCATTCATTTATCAGATCTTGTCAAGTACCTTCTCTCTCAGTGTTGCATTGTGCGCAACTGGCTTTATAATGAGAGAAGTTTGGTCATCACAGGGACAATTCACAGGTGTAATACCAATGTGCCTTCATAGCTCAGTCAGTAGAGCATCAGCGATTTTACCGGAGGTCGTGAGTTTGAATCTCGCTGTCAGACGACCAATTTATACTTTCTCTCTCAAAAATCATTTCATATGTATATATGCTCAGTGGCGGGCTATAGGCTATACCAAATACCATTTCTTCATTTTAAAGTGAGTTGCGCACAATGCAACACAGAGAGAGAAGGTTGGTCATCACAGAAACAATCCACGGGTGTAATACCTATGGGCCATCATAGCTCAGTCAGTAGAGCATCAGCGAGTTTAGGGGTCGTGGGTTTGAATCCCTCTGATGACCAATGTATTCTTTCTCTCTCAAAAATCAGTTCATATATATACAATTCATTACAGATACTTTTGGTATATCTCATATTTTTATTCTGGCCTCCCTTAGACCAGACGTGCAACACCTTTTACAAGAGAATGATGATTATACTGACTACTTTGACTGTTGTAGTTCATACAACTAAATGTGGTACCGTACTTCGTCTCAGTCAGTCTTGGACCTCTCTATGGTGACCTTCAGGTAGATTGCTCGCCTCGCAAGCGGCAGGTCTCCATTTTAATCCAGGGCCGATTCATACCAAAGATTCAAAAAATGGAACTTGTATTCTTCTCTGTTGGTGCTCAGCATTAAGAGGATAGATCAAGGACTGGTGCCGGGATAATGTGACTGGGTCAGTGTGATATGAAGAAAAATTGTTGAGAAAACATTAAAATCCTCCTCCCTCACTCACTTATTAATCAGTGAGTCAATATGCAGCCATGCATCATGTATGAAGAAATCCTATGTTGATCACTGGACAACAATGCATGAACAATATTTTCTCTAAAGAATATTCGTATGCATGGCTATTGTGTGCAGGGTAATCAGATTGGTTTGCATTGTTTTATTACTGTGAAAGGCCTATTAAAAACAACTAATACTTTGAAAAGACCTAGGGAATGCCTGGAAAAAAAACTGCCTCCAAGATGTACAAGCCCTGTCAGTTGATGATGAATGAAAGACCATAAACCAGTTTGTCAACATTGTTACAAGCAGACCACAATCTCCACATGGGTGACAAAATGGGTTCATCTCTGTGAACAACTGTTCATGGACAATGTTGCATACTGCTATGTGAAGGGCACTGCCCTGAAACTTATATGATAATGGGTAGCATACATCAATGTGTCTGGTAAAGTTAATCATTCGGGTGATACAGAATTGCTAGTTCAAAGGTGTCTGGGGGGTCATTGGGTGTGAATGGCCCTCTCCCAGTGCTGAACCGTACATTATTTTCCTATGTTGGACATCACATTAGTGGACTCTCTAATAAGTAAGCATAGGAAATGACCCCCTCTCAAGAAATCTTGTCAACACTCATGATTTGACTGTCCATATATTATTTATGTTATACACCTTGACCTGAATCAGCTGGCCATGATAGCAGGAGAGGAGAGGGCACCACCCCCACCAGCTGAGGAACCAGCTGCTGTAAGTACACAGTATTAGTTATCCTTCCTTACTTCTCATGCTCACCATGTCACATTATTCACCTTATAGTAATCCCTATAATAATTCACTCCCCCTATCAAAATTCAAATCACTCCTAATTTTGGGGACAAAATTTAATCAGCTGTTCTAATAAATTTGATCACCCTCTAAAATCATTGAAATAATGAAGATATAATGGATTATCTGCATGATTTTGAACCATTTTTCAACTTCCTGTTCTAATAAATTGATTGCACCCTGATTTTATTTTGCAAAATTTCCTTTCATGTGATTGAATTATTACAGGGATTCCTATACTATCCTTTACCTGTCAGGCATAGTTTTATCCTACTGTTTATCCTCCATTACTTGTATTCCACTATTTATTCTCAATTACTATTGAGCTTGTCCTTTCAAATTATTCTTGGTGCCCCCAGACATAACAGCTGGATGAGATAATGTGACTGTCTATACCAATTCATTGATCAATGTTAGTTTTGTTCACACTTCAACAGGACATCATACAGATATTGCATGCCGTAGGCTGTGACATAAGGATTTGTCATTTTGACATAGGATTCATATCTAATATTACAAGTAACAATCTGACATTGAAGCGAGATTCGGTTTAATGTCACACTCAAGGTTATTTCACTCATATGGTGTCAGCCAGTTTGAATAGTAGAGGAAGCCGGGGTACCCGGAGAGAACTACCGACCGTCGGTAAGTAACTGGCAAACTTTCACCCCGTTCAGTTCAGCTGTGTGAGGCTAGCAATCAACAGCAAAGCACCTTAGACCACTCAGCCACCGAGGGCCCCCTGACATTGAGGGTATCATAGAATTTGACATCTCTGGACCAATTTGTGCCTTGATCATAGAACCAGTTAATGAACCACTGAATTTATTGAGAATATTTAGGGCACAAAGTTGATGAAATTCATTCAGCTGACATATATTTGAGTGCGAGCTCTGTCCCTAGCAATGATGCATCACCGCACAAAGATAGGAAACAACTATGCATGAGATCATGCCAACTGCTTCGAGATCATGTGATAATGTCTTATGATCATGTGATATATCCTTGAGATCATTGTGTAATATTTCTTGTGATGTTGCATGTCAAGAATTATTGAATATCATGAGTTTAATACATCCGATTAGGATGAATACTTTTGGTATTAGGTATAATGATAATTGATCAACATATCACAGACAAAGTTAGCAGGATTTGAACATCTCTTGAAAATGCATCCTGAAATGTTATAAAAATGAAAATTGTTTCAAGAATTGTAGTGTTCGTGACACTAAGCATTTTAGGCTGTCGCTGAACTATTTCAAATTCAGATCCCAAAGGAAATGTGTAACCCAATATCATGTTGTTTAGTGTGCATGAGTGAACCGTTCAGATAGACCTGATATCGGAAGTAATTTGAGGTCATCAAGATTAAATGTCAAATATCAGTTGATTGATGTTACTGGGCACTTGAACATCAGACTCCCGGGCCTGCTGCACCATGAGTGATAGTCAACAACCTAAGTGATTCCAGAGATAAGCATAACAGAATGATAACTGCAAAGCTAGTTGACAAGTAAATATTGCTGATCATTGAATAAAAAGAAGAACCTGCCATTTCACCATGAGAACAATTTGTTTTAGAATATACTTGAAACCTATTTTCGATGTTTTGTTATTCAATGCTATGACAACTGCTCAATACCCAATACATATTTAAAGAAAACTCTATCTAGGTTTTAATGAGATATTTAATAAGTGGGATGTATTCTTTTTCTTTTGCAGGCTCCAATGGAAGAAGGAGACCCCCCTCAACAGCCTCCCGCTGACCCTGAACCAGCCCCACCATCCACAGAAAGCATGGATCAGTGACCAATCAGAGAGCAATTTTTCCTGTACTCTGATACACGTGTGGGGATCATTGAGGGGCAAGGGATCTTACAACTTAAAGTGCTGTTGCCAATCAATGCCGTGTCTGTCGGCCATGGATTGTTCATATACAACATGTGTCACCTTCATCAAAAAAAATCCAAATAAATTATGACTTCATTGTACAAAAAACAATAGTGTGGAGTTCTTTTTGCTTCAAATTTCTCTTTGTATCTGTCCCTGTATGTCAGCTATTATTCTACTGCATGTACATCCTTGCAAGTCGGTATATGGATTGATCTGTTCGGATTGATACACTGGCTTGGTTAGCTACCCATCGTGGTTCTGAATATAAATAACTTATAGGGCTTTCTCTAAATTGCACCAATCACTATCACATTCAGCCAGCTTATTACACCAACCCACCGCGTAGTTTCAGTATTGATTTCATCGCTGAACAAACTTCTTTGATGACCTGGCTGAAATCGACCTCGAGTGTTGGAAACTGACAAGCTGATACAACCAAAGAGGATGAAATGTATGGGATTGTGTAATAGAGGCAAGGATTCCAGAGCTCATTCGAATGACCAAAAAGGTCAAGGTAAACCCCCTGCAAGGATTTAGGATTCACCTGGACTTGTGAAGATGCTGCATGTATGGTATTGGAGGATATAGTTGTATTTTATGGATAAAGTTGAAAACTACAGACTCATTTCAATTCGCCCCATTCTACCCGATCCACTTTTATGTATAGTTCATACATGAAAGTGTTTATACATTGGTGTGCCTCAGACAGCTGAGTGACTTTCTGGGAGTTTCCAGGTGTAAAAAGGAATGACCCCCACCCATAGGGTCTCGGGGGTATGAAAACAAATCTGACTCAAATGTCATGATATGACTGAACCATAGTTGAAAGTCCTATCCGCTCATTCACTTATTGTAGCCTATAGATTGGTTATACATCTAATTACTGGCCTGTAAAACAGGTAAACATATCAATAAACTATACAACGGGTGAACATGAGATCTCTAGAGTATAATTCGCATAAACAACTGATCAATAGCCGTCTATCCAGTTAATCTCTGATTACTAGCCTATAGAATGCTTCAAGAATAGGTGAACATCTGATTACTAGCTTCTAGAACAGGTAAACGTAATCACTGGCCTGTAAATGTGTGCACATCTGATTACTAACCTCAAATTACTACCCTACAAAACAATTACCGATAAACCTGTGATCCCGATATCTATGGAAAAGGAAACATCTAAAGCTATACATGTGTAGCATGAAAAGTTCTGATTGCTGACCTGAATAGCATGGTTATAACAATGTTATCTACTGTAGACACACCTCTGACCGTTACAGAACATTATCAAGTCTGCTTATCAAAGGACCACTTAACATTGATAGATTATACGAAGGGATCACCAAGAGATCCTACAGATATCTCTGGCTTACACAGACAATCTAATCAGTTGTATCAATCCCAACTAAGACTCGACTCCTGGGTAAAAGTGTAAAAATTATGTAAAAAGTTGTTTCACATATTTCCAAAGTACAGTATTAAACATTCACCGATGCGAATCTATTTTGTCACCAAATACCTTCAAGTCTAGGATTGTTTAATACTGCACTTTGGAAATAGTTTTCAAAAATACAATCAGAAGAAAATCTAATGAATACTCGGTGATAATCAGATTAAAATCCCGCCTTTGGATAGCTGTGGTGTCCCTCTATGTCGTGTATTGCTACTCAACAGATATTCCTGGTGACCAATTTGCATACTCAAAGGGTTTTGTCCGTTATCTCTGCTTAAACTTGACACAGGTTGTACAGTTTTTGTTTCTAATAACTTCGTTTTCTATTCGATTGTTCTGAATTTGAAAAACAGCATTATATTCCTTTGGAACCCTTCAAAGAGTTCTGTCAATTGAAAAAAAATTTGATCTCGGTTTGAAGTCCTCGGTACCACAGGGCTAAGTAGCACTGTTTTGTCAGAGATTTTTTTGAAAATTTAAAATTTAATTTTTTTAAATTTTAAGATTTAAATTTTGTTAAATTTTAAAATTTTAATTTTTTTTTAACATCTTGGAAACACTAAATTATTTTATAGCTTGCTATAATACTCGTACATGGTCATATTTTAAAGCGTGAGCCCGTGTTTGCCAAGCATGGAAAATTACACTATATAGTATATACCCTATACATAGACCAGGTTGACATTATGGCCTCGAAAATGACACTGAGAGAAAACATCACCTTCTTTTAAATCGGTCTAGCGATCAAACCAGCGAGGACATGCTATAGTGTATGTCGACGTGTCATTATCCCAACAACTGTTACTAATTATCACTGTACACCCAGATGAAGTCCGATGTTACGCTGAACTTTCTTTACTCGGACAAGATCGTGGCCAGAAAATGTCAATGTAAACTGCAATGGACAGGCAGTTTTGGCCAGTCATCTTCAATCACTTTTTCAAGCAGGGTGTCAATACATAACGTACCTGTGCTGACATTACTCCATGACATCGCCCTATGGTAAATCATGATGCGTGTTTTCTTGTATTCAAACCATTTTAACTTCAACCCCGGCTTCCGGCTGAATTTTCTTCTGGCCGAGTCGGCGATAAACGCTCGATGCTGATTGGTCAAAATATCTCTAAATATAGCCTTTTCGATATTCCAACCGATCAGCGTCGAGCTTTTATCGCCGACTCGGCCAGAAGAAAAGTATTATAGTAAGCTATATAATAATTTAGTGTTTCCAAGATGTTCAAAAAAAAATAAAATTTTAAAATTTAAAAAAATTAAATTTTATATTTTCAAAAAAATCTCTGACAAAACAGTGCTACTTAGCCCTGTGCTCGTACCTGAAATACACAAACTGTTTTATGTGCAAAATAAAATTCCATGGCGCAATTGAAAATAAATTAGACATACTTGAAAGCTTCAAAACATGTTATGTGGATTACAAGATTGAAACAGTCGCCTAGAATTTATCAGTACCGTATTTAAAACAATCTTAATAAATTAATATACCATCAATGCTACCCAATCGTATATGTCGCTATGCAGGATCTTACTGATTTCAGTTGAATTTGATGTTCAGAATGCTCAGGCCCAATCTGGCTGGAGAGTGGCAACATCGAAATATGGGGTCTCTATATATAACCCCATGCTTTATACTTCACCCTAATACCACCGCCCACACCCCCGCTAAAACTTTGCGGGCCTGTGGTTCGGCTGAGCCAACGAAAAAAACCCTACCATTGTGTTCCCTTTAAAGCACTATGAAGAGTTCTCGGGATTGGTCAACACGTGTTAGTGCAAGCCGGTTAGGTCCCGCAGGCGACATATCCAAACAGGTGAGCAGATATAATTTTAATTAGATTGTATTTAAAAGAAAGCTATTTCTCTGAACAGAACATTGATTAACCCGAATGATAAACCGTATTCGTGAGTCAACATGTATTGTTTATCAATGAACTATTGTACACTCCCTGTCAAAAATTAAGAAATCCATTGGTGTTACAGAAAAACTAGGAACAGGAGAACAAAATTCTTTGAAAATAAGATCAGACACCACTAAAAAATCGTCTCACTTAATATGTAGTCAATTGTTCGACCACATCTAGAGAAAACTATATTCCCTAATATTCGCCTCCAAAAATGACCCACCAGACCAGGTAGTCTGACCTTTCCGCTAAAAAAAAAATCAAAAAAATCAGAATACATTCCCCACCACTTATTCGAGATAAGACTGCCACACAATAGACCATACACAATTAACTCCCGAACATTTACTAATAAAAAAAGCCAGTCTCAAGGTGTAGTCCATGCTACGAAGATCTCACAGTGAAACATATTCTTATCGACTGTATAGATTTTAAGATTGTAAGAGATTCTTCTTATCGAGCAGCTACTTTAGAAGATCTTTTTTAGTCGTATGAAAGAAGACTGTATCTTAGGTTGTTCGAGAGAAGTCGGTTTGTTGTAGAAGTTTTAATGTGTGTATGTTTCAATGTGTTCAATTACTAAGTTATTAACTTGAATACTTAGAATTTTGTTTGATCGTCGCTATATGGTTGAAATATTGCTCTCTCTCTCTCTCTCTCTCGCTCTCTCTCTCTCTCTCTCTCTGTGTGTGTGTACAGACGTTGCCAGAAAACCACGAAACATGTCGCTTGGGATATTCGAGTATCCCACTTGGATATCATCCAATGTCCATCATTCAATATTCAGCCAGATTACTGCTCACCCTGATGAATCACCCAGTTAGGAGTTACCGGAACAGGATGCTGTGAACGCTATGTACCAACGACATTGGTCCGCCATCCTTTGCTTTTTTTACTACCTTCATCCTGTGCGTGACCTGTTAACTCGACAACACCCATCTCGCCCACTAAACCGATACAATTTTTAACAATCAAGCCACGGCCTTCCGGTTGAATTCACCTTCGGCTGTCTGGTATGACATGAGGAGACGTAGCATCTCCGGTACTTTTACGCGAGTAACAAAACGCTCATCTGTGCCCAGCTCTTTATCATCACGAACCAACGAGACATCTTGGCTAACGGCAATCCAGGCAACCTCATTTACCTGTGTCACGATATGTATGTCCGACACCGCCCCTTCTTTGCTCAATTGGCTCGTTTAAGTGGGGGTACCTTTTACCATCCAGCCTCTTCTATGGTGCGCTTTGGAAGCTGCTATGCAATGGACGAGCGGTCAGCAAACGAGTTGGGCTGGACTCGTGCCTTGGACGTGCGCTGGCAGAACGCAATTAAATTATCAAGAAAGGGACTTCGACCCCGTGCATGGCATACCATTTATAAATAAAGGATAGAGCCGTGGTCCTTCATCAGTCGTCATGAAGCGATGAGAGAAAGTGTTGGACAAATTGTAATACAGTCCCTCAGAGTCCGGCGGATCGTAGTTGTGCGAACGCCTTCCACCGAGCTGACAAACTCCCCAGTGGATTCGAAGCCTGTTTAAAAAAGCCACGACACCTAAGCCTTCTATCTTATAAACCTAATCCTGTCTCATTTTCCACGCAATCGGGTCGTCATCGGGGGAATTTGGTCGACTCGAATGCCTTTTGCCAAACAAAAAGAAGGCAACCGGTATATGTTTACATGTATTGATATCCTGTCAAAGTTTGCGTGGGTTGTGCCCATCCGGACCAAAACTTGAGAGAACCTCATCAACGCGTACAAGCGGATGTTCAATTGGCGAGATATGTAAGAGATCCAAGACCTGGCTCAAACCAATGTACTTACAAACCGACGAAGGGATGGAATTCCTCAACAAACGGTTTCTAAAAACCCACAAAGTGTTCTTCTTTCATTCCTTCAATTGGGCAAAGGTTTCCGTCGTGGAAAGGTTCAATTGCGCCGCAAGTACAAATATTCCATCGCCAAGAATACAAGGCTGGGCATCTCTGGGCTCCCCCAGCTCCTCGAGGAATACAATCTCAAGAAGGATAAGTGGATGCATGCAGTGATCATATTCTCGTGGAGTGTTGTATCAGCGTGTGTTCTATGACGTGGCGACTCTCATCTCTCTCCACCACCAACCTAGAATGACGAACTCTCCGTATGTGACGGCGACATTGGAGTACGGTACAGACCCAGTGTATCACGGTGTGACCGATCCCACACCACAGACGGCCACTCAGCGAGGTAGGACGTACCCACCAGTACCAGCGGATCATCCTAAAAGTCAAGTGGGCTCGTCCCAGATTTACGAGAGCATCTTCAACCTTGGATCCCCTGTGGCAACATCCATTGGCTTGCCTCATCGCGGGACCGAATTAAGGGTTCAGGCATTTCGTTCAGAATGATTACAGATAGTGCATCTGGATGCAGGTCATATAGTTTTCCCAGCTTGGGTGTGATGTGATGGAAGGGATAATAATCTGTAGAACACTGTCCTTCATAATTCCTTCATTTTACCTTCAGGTCAGTACCACACGGTCGCCGTGTTCATGTCGGCCCTGCCCAATCTGATGGAGATCGGATGAGAACTCGTAACCTGGCCAATATGACGAAACCCTTTCGGTACATCACCTAGGTGAACATGTACAAAGGACACAATTTCCAGTTGATCCTGGTGTGTAGCGCGAGCGGGTTTGGATTGCCGCTTCATAACTATGTAACGGGAGGCACTTGTACCAATACTTGTACTTTTTCCCTTCAACTTTGTCGGTAGAGCGTTGGTGTGGCAAGCGACGGGATACCGGATCGAACCCCGACAGCGCCTACAATCTTCATCCTTTACAACTTTGCCGGTTATGCCTTGAAGCAGACCAAACTCCTGTTGGACCTGAATGCGTGGTTATACAGTTTCTACATCTATTCAGACGAGACCCCGTAGGGCTGCCGGAGATAGACCTGGGGTGTCGTGCACACTCCAGATCATGGTAAGAATTTCAGGACGTCAGCTCCTCAGACAGTCTGTTCTAACTGGGATGGCCTTGGGGTCCCGAGTGTAAAAAGTATTAGGACCCCACCCGTGGGATTCATGATGTGAAACGTAATAGGACCCAAGCGTCGTTATGTGACTGACAGATTGTTGAAAACCACGTTAAATCATATTGGCTCACTCACTATTCAGACGTGATCGATACACACATCATCAGAGATAGAAATGTCCCCCTGTTACGTGTGTGTCCGGTGAAAGACCAATACGGAGGTCAACTCACACATATCTTTAACCTCATGCTCTATCTTCTCGTCTGGCAGACCGATATCCGCGCCATCCAAATCGATATAAAGAACGACACTGGACGGGCGATCGCATTCGAACGTGAGGAATTGGTGCTAACACTTCGCTTCCGACAGGCCGGTTGCCAAACGTTGCCTGGCGAATGTGGTGCCTTTCCAGTGCGATGCTCACAGCTAAATGAACTATTACACCAAATAAGCCGGAGATGGCTTGCTCGTGTTTGGCGGCACGCAAATTCCACGAGACTACGAATTTGGGAAGCATCGTCAGATCGTCAAATCCTTCCTCACGATCATGCAGAGTCAAAGTAATCAGGACAGAAGCCCTACGAAGTGGTGTGCGAGACCTGGGTGATGTGTGCAGCTGTGTCCCCGTCTGAAAGGCAGTCGTATGCCAAGATAAAGGAGCGAGAGGCTTCTAGGTCGTCAAAGCTGAGCGAGCCATGGGTCAAATGAATAAAGACCCCTCAGTCTCGAAACGCAGTGCCAGTCCACCTCCGACTAAGTGCACATCGAAGAGGAAACATGTCCTTCATCCATCCAGGTTCGTGCACCTGTACCAATAGTGAATTTGTTGTGGCTATGGATAGAACATCTGCCACTCGTAAGTATCAACTTCACCATCACCAACTCGGCTACGGCGTACATGGATTTAGCTTACACCTAGTCGCACGTGAAATCCAAAGTCGTCAATGGGGGCGGCACCAATCTCAAGTAAGATGCCCCATTGAATCCAGTAAATCTCTGGCTCCACGCCCTGTTTCAGCACGAAGATGTGATTCTCAGCGATTCTCAGCGTGTATGAACACCGACCCTATCGTGCCTACTTCGAACCTTGTCGTACGGCTGAGAAGCCAAAAAGTCTCACTTGATGGCGCCTGACGCGACACCCCGGAGCACATGGAGACAATGCCGGATGGATAAAACAGCAGGGTTTACAGCGAACACTCGATAGGTGGATCTCATGGGACATCTGCACGTGGATCTGTTCATGCAAGACAACTACCTCTTGAACGGAGAGTCCATCAAACTTCGACTGACGCGTGCCAGACAGACCTTTGCCTTGATGGCCACCGGCGTAGTGCTCGTCTATAATTTTGTCATCCAAACAGCCACAGTGGATTGACCCTAACCACTGTCGTGCTGAGGTTTGACGAGTACTCCAGGCAGAGGACCGATATGTATTTTAGGGTTCATCCACGCAGAGCCCGATTCCATTTTGTGAAATCCCCTAGACAGCCATCTTGTTTGTTTTCAAATGCGAAGCGACAATGCTGCCTTACGGTCAAGAAAGTTAGATACTCGGGAGTCTCGGGTGAAACCCCGATGTCTGTCACGCCTCTCGTTCTCGATAAGGCGTTTCACTTCCATTTACGCATGCCCACCAGTAATCCCCTATATCCTATAGCGCATGCCTGGGTCCAGGAGTCTCGTTGGGTGAAACCTCATATCGCTCATCCCTCTTGTTCTCAATAGAGCATCTCAATTCCGGCTGCATATGCGCACCCCTAATCACTTTCCCACCATACAATGTGGCGCATGTGTCTCACTCAGCTCGTTATCGGTAAAACATTCCACTTCCGGTTACGTATGCACACCTCTACTTCCCTACGCACCTTACCATACGGTTCATGCTCGAGAGTTTCGATGGGCAAAACTCAATGCCTCTCGTTCTCGGCGAAGCGCTCCACTTCCGTTTGACCATGCATGCCCCTAATACTATACTCACCATACCCTATGGGCATTCATGGGTCCATCAGCCTCGTAAGATGAAACCACGGTGTCTCTCTGCCCTCTCGTTCTCGGTAAAGCGTTCCACTTCCGGCTGCGCATGCACACCCGTACTCCCCTACCCACAATTGTCTTTGGTGAATGCCTAGGCCCAGGAGACTCAGATAAACCCCCACGTCTTTCGCCCATCTCACATGTCTTTCGCATGCGCTTTTAATAAGCGAGCTAGTCTTCCAACAATTCCAGACTCGTCAATACTGCACCCATCAGTACCGAGCTATTGGGCACCCGACCCATTCTTAGAAGCCTACCAAGCTTAACATGGTCTGCAAACTGATGTGTACAATAAGGAATCCCGCCTGGTGGTTCCGGATACGCACACCCGCCGTGTTCAGACTTGTTCATCGGACGACCCGTGCCCGGAAATCACGTGACGAAGTTATATCATCACCGGAAGTCACGTGACCGAAATACATAGCACAGAAAAGGTACACCGCGCATGCGCAACCGGAAGTGTGCAAAACCCGGAAATATTCACTGCGCACACGCGATATACTTGTTCTGCCCTTTCACTACTACTTTAGTTATCAAATCGAAGGTGATCATTTTTTCCTACCCAACAATCAGTTCTCTGACCATTACATTTGTTCCAGTGGTTACTATTGCTCATTTTTTGTTCGAGTTATTTTAATTGCATGAATATCGAAATTCATTTGCAGAACTGCACGTGAAAGCCTTTTTTTTCTAAATAATCTCCTGACAATTTCTTCGTATGTTTCCACGTTACGTCAATAATTCATGCACTATGAGTCTGCTAATGCGTGACGATTGTGATCACACTGCGGTCATTTGTCCATAGTTTGGAACGTATTCTGATTTTTCCCCTTTTCTTTTAAAATTTGTTGCATCTCTAGTAGAACTCATTCTAACCAACTTTGCGGGAAACTTTGAGATCTACAACATACTGAAGGGACTATAAACAGCATCAATAGTGATGGTTCAAGGAACTGAGTTCGGCCCGAATATATTGGCTAACTTCTCCCGTGCTGAACAACTTATCTTTACATCTAGTATTCTGGTACTTAAAATAACAGGCAATGAACGGACGGCGTTCGAGAATGATACGCCAGCTTCGTGGGATCTCGGTATATTTCGACGAAGGCGAAGGTTATGCGGTGAAAAAGCTGCTCAAATATGGGAATATTCGGAAAGGTCATGAGGCTACGAATGATGTTAGTAGTATATGAAGAGCAAATTCCTTATAAAACATTAGTCTGAAAGTGAGGCTGATGATGTCACTTCTGGTCACGCGACTTCTGATGATATCCGGGTCAAAGGTCACATCCAGGTCACGTCCGGGTCAAAGGTCACTTCCGATCACGTGACGGCCAGCAAGAGTGATCTGCCCCTACATAAGACCCCAGTGATTTCCAATGTTAATCTCCGGGGAATGCATGTTTGGGTTAGGAGTGTTGGGGTGGTCATTTTTTTCTTTTTCGTGTGGATTTTACTATGGGGTGTGGCACCTTGTTTATTTTGTCTCGCGCTGTAGAACACGATGGGAGGGGTCTCATAGCCATGGGGTGAATTTTCCTGAAATGTTTATGTAGGCCTGAGGTGGACATGTTAGTTCATTCCGGCGCAATGGACAACGACCTGCTCAATGTTAGTCCCAATGGGGAACTCACTTATGGACATTTGTCGTATGGGATATGGCACCTTATTTTCTCTGTCTCTAGCTGTAGAACACGATGCGAGAGGTCTCGAGGCCATTGGTTGAATTACGCTGAAAAGTTATCATGCGCAAGCGTAGCGAATAAGCACGCCTGAGGTGGACGTTTTGGGGTCGCGCCGGACCAATTTTGGTCCGATTGGGTCGTGTGAGGTATCATAGTGACGCATTCGTGGGGACCATTCGATTGAATGGATATGGAGTGGAAGTAAGGCTATGGCGCGCATGCGTGGAATGGACATTTTGGGGCCGAGGTGGGCCAACATTAGTCCGAATGGGTCGTGTGGGGTATCCATATAAAGCATTCCTCGTGGCCGATCAAGTCATGGGTGGGTGCATGTAAAACTTTCCGTTGAAAAGATCCAGAAAACGTTGACGGCGTTACTGCATATCGAGAAATTAGTGTCAATTCCATGGGATATCTAGACCCATCAGAGCTTCCGGGTTAATACACCAGTGCGTTAAAGCGTTAAGCTAGGCGTTGGCGAGCGTTACTGTGTTACGTTCATAAAAGCAAGCGTATTCCAAAGACGTTCACAGCTGACGTTCAAATGATCAGGGATACTTCCAACGGACGAAAGCGAACAACTTCTGATTGGACAAGTACAGCCGAGAATACAAATAACAGACAAGAACGAATATGACAGATTCATGATATGGTGGTTTTTGATTGGACAAGAGCCTACGGGAATTGTGAACATACCAGCGCGGCTCCCCCAGCTTGGGTATGATGTGATGGAGGAGAGAATAAACTATATGAAACTTGTGAACGTGTTGATCTTTCTTTCTCTCAACTGTCTGCCTCATGGCGATAAGACATTATGGGACAAGGTATAGAAGACGTTAGGGCGTTATGACGTCACTGCGTTAAGACGGGCATTCAGCGACGCCATCACCACCAGCACCACCGCCACCACCACAAAAATCCCCCACCACACCTACTCACTCACCAGCGTTAGGGCGTCACTGCGTTGAGACGGGTGTTCACTCCTCCTTTTCCTCACTTCTCCTCCTGCCTCTCCCTCCTCCTCACTCCTCTTCCTCCTCACTCCTCCTCGTCCTCCTCCTCTTCCTCCTCCACACAAGCACACACAGGTAGCCGGATGGGGAAATCTCGCCCAAACGCACTCCATTGCGCTTCCGAAACTCCCCTTTCTCTACTACTCCCGAGTGTTCTATAAATAGAACAGGGGTTTCCCCACACGATTCTCCGAAAAATTTACCTTGACATTCAGAGCGATGACTTACAAAACAGGGGGTTTCCCAGCAAAACCTCCGTACAATGTCCCGGCGTAGAGCGATGACGAAATCGGGGACCACCAAATCTCAACTTGTGTTATTCCATGGTGTGAATGGATTGATACATAACCTTGTGGAGGCGTTAGTATTACATAATAGCATGGTACAATCTCGCGCTAAAGATAACTAGAGCCTATGGGCTTTAATGAGATCTGGTAGCTGGGTTATTGGGGGATAAGTTTGTAATGAAATAAACGCACAATTATATATTTAATTTCAAGTTAGGCACAAGTGGATAAAACGCAATAACAAGTTACATCCTGTGACAAGGTATATGAAGGGCCGTTCGCGACATAAACGCATCCTTTAAACGTTTTAACTTCTTAAACGTTTAAAAATTGTAAAGCTTTAAAAAGTTTAAAACGTTTAAACTTGAACCAACCAATCAGATGTTATGAACTGACATTTTCCTGTTAAAAAGCCAACGTTTCCAGCTGTAAATTCGCGACTTTAGACGTTTCCTGTCAAAAGACAAACGTTTCCGGTAGTAAAATTCGGGTCTTTTAAAGGTTTCCGGTTAAAAGGATGACGTTTCCGGTTGTGATCGTCCAATCAGATTTTTTATTTGGGCCGCGTGTATTCCAACATCTACACCAACACGTGCAAATCTCCACTGGCAAACGTTTCCGGTATGTAGTGATTTTAACCAATGAAAACCGTTCTTACAAATTAGGTTTTGGAGAATATCTTTGGCATCGGGACAATTTGCGCAGGACATGATGAACGGTGGGCATGAGGAATACAATATGCGCGAATATTTGTAAGGGTTATTTTGATTGGTTCAAACAGACTACATAGCCGAAATAGCAATAAAAAAATCTGACTGGACGATCACAACCGGTAACGATTTCCCTTAAACCGGAAATGTTTAAAAGTCTCGAATATTACTACTGGAAACGTTTGCCTTTTGACAGGAAACGTCTAAAGTATTGGACGTTACAACAGCAAACGTTTGCCTTTGGACAGGAAACGTCTTCCAAATGTCAATTCATGACATCTGATTGGTTGATGCAAGTTAAACGTTTAAAGTTTTTGCACAGGATTCTACATGTACAAGGCAGTATTTACATAAGTTAAACGTAACACAACTTCAAACAGAACGAACAAAATCAAAGTATATCGGTAGTTTGGGTTGTATTTTCCTTCAGCGATGGACGATACTTGGCCGTAACGTATATTTAGCCAGTGACAAGATAATGACCACTCATACTATCACAGCATTCGCCAAAACAGAAGTGGATTACCCGAATATCACATTTGACATATCAATAATGGTACTTTGTCTTAACCATAAAGGTGACACCTTGCACTTAAAAGATGCAGCACTGCATAGAATGGGATGAGCATATGTCCCCCAAAAGTAAGAAAGAATTACTATGGAAATACATATTTCAGCTGTTGACACATGAACACTTGGCATACAGATTTACTACGGAAACATTTGAGCTGTTGTTATGCATATTTTAACTGTTGAGATACATATTTCAACTACTCACATACATATATGAAATCAATATTGTGGAAATACATATTTTCAACTGTCGAGACATATGTAAGATAAGGTCTCCAATAATTCATTCACTTTTAAACTTGACGACCTTTTTTGGCCACATATTGTAGAGCAACCCAACTGTGAACAGTTTTGAACAATCAGAGCTGAATATAGGCAGAATATTTTATGGAATTGGCTTCTAAAGTGTGTTTTTAGGTGATCAAATTATTGGAGACCTTACTTTGTCTTTCACCTGTGACCATATCTTCAGCAAAATCTGCACCCCTGATAATTTATCACTATGACGATAGACTTAATCCTGAGTCAAACAAATGCTGGCCTTTCACAGACACAGATTCAAGTTTTAATGCTCTCCTAAAGTGATGACCTAGTTTTGGCCTGACATTCTCTTCTCAAAGTAGAAGTATTGTACAGCCCCTACACTACAGCTATGGTAGAGCATCTCTCACATATACACCTAACCAGCTAAACTGTATAAATTTTTTCATCAGAGTCCAAGCTTTGGTAAAGTGACGATACCAGTATGCCATACTTTAGAGCGTATTAATCTCAAATTTTGTGGGAAAACAATTTCCCTACCGCATTCTAAAGAGCCTCTGGCTAATGCCAAATCTCAAAAAGATAGGGCGTTAAGGCGTTAGGATAAGGCGTTAAGATAGGACGTTGGGGCGTTACGTTAAGGCGTTACTGTAAAACTCTCCACAAAGATCATAAGGCAAATATACTGGGTTTCTGCTTTCTCTACTACTGAGGGACAGCTGGATTACTTCCCTTGAATTTGACTTCCCCGGAATTGAGACTTCACTATCTCAACAACAACAACATTTCCATTTCTATGACTCACCAGGTATAAAGTCCGTTTTGAGGATCTTTTCAAGGGAAAGTTTTACATGCACTCACCCATGACAAGAGTGCCTCACATCGTTACCCCACATGATCCATTCGGACCACTATTGGCCCATCTCGACCCTAAAATGTCCATTCCAGTGCCCTTTTCCTACAATTCCCTGCCTGCGCATGCACGCCATAGCTTTACTTCCACTCCACACCCATCCAATCAGATGGTCCCCCACGAATGCTTCACTATGACACCTCACACGACCCAATCGGACCGATATTAGTCCACCGCGACCCCCAAAAGTCCACCTCAGGCTTGCCTATTCAATACGCCTCGAGGCCCCTCCCATCGTGTTCTACAGCTCGAGACCGAGAAAACAAGGTGCCACACCCCATACCGCAAATGTCCATGAGTGGATTCCCCATTTAGGACTAACATTGACCATTGAATGGACCTAACATGTCCACCCAGACCTGCATGAACTTCTCAGCAAAAGTCACCCCATGGCCAGGGGACCCCTCCCATCGTGTTCTACAGCGCGAGATAGAAAAAAATAGCTCTTGCTGGGCCGTCACGTGACCGGAAGTGACCTTTGACCCAGATGTGACATTTGACCCGGATGTCATCGGAAGTCACGTGACCGGAAGTGACGTCATCCGTGTCGTCATCAGCCTCACTTTCAGTCTTGTTTAGGAATTCCCTTTATATACGACTGATGTTAGAAAAGCCTATTAGCAAAACGACTGGACGTCGTCCAGGCGAATTCTTTGTCAAACGAAACATGATTTAGATTAGAGCTGGTGCGTATATTTAATTATTTCGATATAATTTTCAAAAAACAGCGATTTCCAAGGCTGATGATATAGCATGATCTATACCGGTACTGGAAAATTCTTTAAAACGGGAGGATAGATAGATACCAGGTGGTCAATCAACATAGGAACTGAACGACATCGTGCAGCAAAGTTTTTCTGTTATCTCCAAATATGGCAAGCGGTGGCTGTATTGATTTTCAATAGGCAAATGTACATTTGTTTCAAATGTGCGATCGAATTTGAATTTTGAACAGATCATACAGGAAAAACAAATTTAATGCGAAGAGAAAAGAAAGCGTGCCACCTTTAATAAATACCAGTACGTATCGTTTTCGACGGAGGTGTCAGTCTAGTTAAATCAAGATGGTAAATCATGGGAATATTCCGTGATATTATATCTGAGTTTACTGAGTTCGCTGAGGTGTGTGAAGATAGATAGCACATGAGACGTTCTACGAGGTAGTTCGACCAAATTTACTCGAAAAGTTCCCACTGATGGTGACCAGCGGCGTCTCACTTAATAATGCAATGTAAACAGGTGAAGTTTGTAAAGAATGAAGAATAAAAGGTGAATGAATTATCCTGGTGGTCAGGTCGTGAAGTCAACCCGTAACATGAGTGAAATCATCCGTGCAGCAGTCTCTAGTGTGTTGTCGTAGTAACAAAAGACTACCGCTATTTGTCCAGTTATTAACCCTGAATTAAGTGGAATTGTGCATGGACCACTTGAGGGACAGAAGTGGCCATTTGCATTTCATTCAGAGACAGGAAATGGGACGGAAATAAAGCGTTTCAGTTTCCTTATTCATTAGATTTGAGAAAGTTGGAATATCTTCAACGAAACGTCAGCACAAGTGCAATAAAAGAAATTGTTGTCCTTGAAGGACCTGGCGCGGATCAATGAGATTTTGGCCCCCATGAGGTGCGGTTTGGAGAGCCAAAATGAAATATCACATGCGAAAGAATTATTTCAGTCAGCGTAAAGTATGTTATCTTCTCTTATGCTCTGAGCATTTTATAGTCCCTGGGTCTTATGGTTTATTAATAAAAGCATCTTGATGTAGTGGATTTGTGCAAAATCGTCTATTTTGCGGTGAAAACAGCACACCTTTCTCTCCGTAAACATATGAAGGCAGGCCAGAACCAAGATAAACTTAACCCCGAAATATTGACCAAACACGGTTTTAGTTGACTGGCTTCATGTGTTGAGAGAAAAGTGTTCTGTTTTCACCTCAAAATAGACGATTTTGCATAAATAAACTACTTCAAGATGCTGTTATTAAAAAAACATAAGACCCAGGGCCCACAAAATATTCGATTTCCACACTGAGCCCTCGATTTACATCACTGTCTTTTCAACTGTTATTCTAAACATATATTTCTTGTGGAAGACCGCTTTCTCATGGACTCCCTTTTACAAGACATTTTATCAGTGTTGACCTGCAATACCGTTCGACACGGTGTAGCGTTCAAGTGGGTCAGGTGTTAAGCCGAATTCACGTGTTGAAAGTATGTCTTTGGGGAAAGTAAAATTTTGACGACAAAAATCTCCAGTCCTGAATATGTATTCTTAAAAATCGCACTTGATAAATATTTAAGATCGAAAGAAACCTCGACGGACCTATATGATAAACTATATACTCGTGATGCTGACGTTGTTCTGATGTGCTTAAACGAAGGTTGTTTTTGAGTAGTGACAAAGTATGCAACTATATATTAGTTTTGTTTGATATTCGGTCCTTTATTGGCATATATATGAAATTACAATACGTATGCACCGACTACTTACAAAATTAGTACAGCCTGCCCATAAAAGCCTGTATACGTAGAGCTGGAGAGCCGGGTAACGATCCGATTGATTAATCCGTGGATGATACGAAACAAAAGTCTAGCAGAATTCATCAAGTCACCTGTAACCCACTTAAATGTCGATCTCTTGTTATAATACGAGTAGATCCTACTAACGTTTACGAGGTAAAACTGAACAGAAGCTTGACCAGAGAGGAGAGAACCTTAAATACTATTCAGACACTGGGCCCGCCCCTCCGTGACACACCCCTCAACCGAGACAGTGATTGACAGACTTATCCTCGGGCCCCAAAAGATGCATGCGTGTGTCTGTCAAATACACAAAATAATCGCGGTTTGTCGGCACTAGTAAAAGTTGTTAAAATCGCTTGAAATCTGGAGCATAAAATATTTTTAAAATATACAAAAATATATTTTCCGGACAAATATTTTGCAAATGGTAATGTAATATATAAAGTCAGGAGACTCTCAATATATATACATCTCTCTTAAATTTTACAGTCTACATTAGATTTATTCTCTTCTATTTCAAACTAAAAGATTGAAAATCTGTTCAATCGTTTCGAAAGATTTTAATCTATGAAGATTGGAATTACGGACAAGATCTACTCTTTATAAATTAAAATGTCAATCATCATGCAGAATCAATCTAATAGCTCCTAATAAGATGGGATTTTCAATCTAATACATTGATTTTCAATCGGAATAGTCTGGTCACTAATTTCAAGCTAAATATTTAAGAGAGCACATACAGTTTCAGATCTCTCATGTAAATCAGTTGTGAGATATTGCAATTGTTCTAGACTGCTATATCACATCTATTCAAACAATGGTTCACTTGGGATTGCCCGTCAGAGTTTATTCATTACTCTCTAAAAAAAGTTGAGTGAAATTTCACTCAAGTAAGAGTGGAAATTGATGCCACTCAATACTTGAGTGAGATTTTCACTCAACTTGAGTTACTTTTCACTCAACTTGAGTTAAATGCACTCAACTTAATTGAGTGACATTCACTCAAGCATAACAGTGGAAATTGATCCCACTCAACTTGAGTGTTGAGTGAAAAATAACTCAAGTTGAGTGAAAAGTAACTCAAGTTTGAGTGAACAGGTACATTTCACTCAAACTGGAGTGAAACAGTTCACTCAAGTTTTTTTTAGAGATTAGGTATATTCCGCCGGTGCTATTGTGGAGTAAAAGGGACATAATAAGTATATATAAGTTTTAGCGAGATTTCTTATTTCAGCATAGTTATAGACCCATTGCACAAAAAATTACTATAATTAATCCATCCTCTAGGGCGGGTCTATCTCTTTTGTCAGACGAACCATGGCTGAATATATTCAGCTTTCAAGAGTGAAATCAGAGTTACTCAGCTTGGGTGATTTATGTCACCGCAAACTTATAACAATTTCACTCAACTTGAGCGGGATCAATTTCCACTCGTACTTGAGTGAACATTTCACTCTCCAGTGCCGGTGGAAGCAATTGTTGATTGTGGGGGCTAGTATCATAGCATTTTAGACGAGGGTCCAGGGGTCGCCTAGGCCCCGGATGCTCCTGGGATCTAGATCGCCGGAGACGCGTTCGGAGCGATTTCTGGCGAATAAAATAACTCTTAAATTTAATGAAGTGTATTTTTATTTCTTTCCTAAACCTTTTACCATGAATAAGCAATTGATGGGGGTTTCCTGCGACGCTGAATTAGAAAAATATATGTATAACATGAGCAGTGTGACTAACGTCACAGGACCTACGAAGTAGAGTAGGCATTAGGACTCGAACGCGAATTGAACTCTTGGAAATCCCCACCCCCAGTTGAAATCCTGCCTATATTAAGATGGGCACCGCTCAAGTCAGAATCGCCAGTGATTTTCATCAAAAATCATCAGAAATTTTCATCAAAAGTAGGTCAGCTCAGAACTTGTTGGTAACAGTCTCTTAATGCGCCTTCATTCCAAAAATAAATACCGATCGCCGATTTAATTTTACAATTTTTTAACTAAAGGAAACAGATTGAATAATAAAAAGTTCAGTAGATTTCAAGCTTTACGTGTGAAAATACATTTACATCTCTTTAATGGTTTTCAGTGCCCTTGTCCAGGATCAAAACAACTTTTTGAATCGCATTATTTTCCCAACAATACAACAAATTTTTATATATAGTACTATAGTAGAAAGGTAGCATTTATGTAGTTTACGGTAATTCAACTCAAGACCAACACCTTCTCAGCACAAGATAATAATGATTCTATGTCATTCTCCTGAGCATAACCGGTACAAAGACGAATAAATAGCGTCTCTACATCACGTTGTTATCTAGATATATGAGAACACATTTTGGGTATCGGCAATCTGATGAATGTACTATTCCGGTATTCTTGTTTCACATTATATTCTATGACGGTTGATCGGTGATTTTCTTCATTGATAAACATTAAACCACCTCAGCTTCGTTGTATGAATCGGAATTGCATTGCTGTGACACACCAACACACTCCGTGGCAGTGATTCTGTATCCCCTAATCAAGGAATCAAAGTGGATCAAGATTTGAAATGACAAGAAAAATTTAGACATATTTTGTTTACACATGTAATTTTTTGTTTAAATTATATCCCAGTGTGATATATAGTCAATATTCAAGAGGTACAAAAAAAAACCTCAAAGTATGTTCTCATTTTCACATTATGATCAAAGTTACTTTATCTAGTTAAATTCTACCCAAAGAAAATAAATTAAGACCCATTAAACATGCCGTCATGGCTTTGTTTCACCCTCAGTAAACTTTTATCATTGTTGCTCACACAGACTAATCTGAAGGATGATACCACATCTTTCTTTCTCCTGCTGGGTTATTGCACCAGGCTGACTTAATTGGTTGATGTAGGATATTTCACAACCAGTGGGAAATTTGACCTGAATTTGAAGCCTGATGTGGTGTGCGATGAAATGTTTGGATGTGAAATAGGATACAAGTTAAAGGCTACAGTTTACATCTATAACAATATGCTGAATTGTGTGTATTGAGGCTGCCAAGTTGGTGATAGCAGTGTAGATAAATGCACTAACAAATGATAGAAAATTAGCATTAGTATTTCATACATGATAATATAGCCCACCAAAACGTTTACACTTAGATTAGCTATGACCAGGAGTTCGGTGCGCATCAGAGTCCTAATGCCCACCCTACTTCGGATGTCGGATAGCACAGTGGTAAATGTAACAGACCGATGACAGAAGGTAAATGTACGTTTTCATTACTATGCTTATTGCATCAGCTTGCGCTTTCAGCTTGGGACCTTCGTCTATTAGACTGAATTCACTCATTTATCCATTGGCTAAATGGGCCCCGTTTACACAAAGTCTTGACCGGGCTCAAATTCGCTTAACTTCGCTGATTTTACCAGAGCCGGTGTGTCATGATATGCCGTATCAGGGAACCTTCAAAAGTCACAGTGAAACATACAGCCAAGGGTACCCGATGGGCATGACGGTGCACTCGCTGAGCCATCAATAAATAATATAAAAAAAATAATTATAAATCAATCAGAAAAATCAGAATTCGGTCAGCTCAGAACTTGCTGGTAACAATGCCCTAATGCACGTTCATGCCAAAAATCAAGGTTCTAATGTCAACGGTTCTCCTTATTTTGCCGACGAAAGGATTCGGATGGACTGACTCACTCACTCATTACCGGACAATTTGCGATCTGTAGCCTACTTCGTAGGAATAAAGTAGCCAGACCCATTGTGTAGATGATACCGATATAATTCGTACCATGGGCGGGGGTGATAATTCCTGTAATGGAAAGATTTTTGCAGAAATAACGCCATCTACATCAATAATTTGAAAGTATAGATGGCGCTAGCTATACTTCTGATCGTTTTAAGCTACATTTGGCACTTTAGTATGGGAGAGCTTGTAGTAAACACTTATTTACAGTTTAATATTTTCACAAACATATCAGTTTTTATAACGGACCACTTATCTGTCAACAGTGAATTATTTGATGGACAATTATAAGGACGTATACAGGAAAAAAATGCGAGAAAACCCCTCTATCCCGTCCGTCATTATAGTTACTTGCAGGGAATTACGTGAAGAAAAATTATTGTTGTGTGGGGGTGGGGGCTGCTCTCTTTTTGTTTATAGAGAAATGCAAACTCGGGTAAGAATTTCATCCATTATCCCAACATGTAGCGTGGCACAACAAAGTATTGTAATATGTCGTCACATGAATTTCAGTTATGTTATCGCCCAAATTAGTTAAGAGATTTTAGTAAAACTTTGGCAGCTTGCACAAAATTCAAGTTAATACTTTGACAATATAGCTTCAAGTTGAAGTTGAAGTTGAAATAGTACCGACATGTATATTGAGACAGCGGTTCGTTCACCCACTCTTTCCTGTATCTTTGACATGGGGCTGGGTTTTTTCTATCTATAACTGGTGTAAATATGATGAAAATGCACAAATTATTCTACTAAGAAAGGACCATTAAGCTTATATTTATGGCAAGTTTGGCACTACATATCGAAAATAGTCCAGTTATCGTTGATTAAAATGTTTCCTGTGTTAAAGAGATAAGAAAGAGACTGGATGAACGAACTATTACCGGAAAAAATGGCCAATTCACGTTGAACGAAAACTTATTTTGGTGGGAAGTAGAGACGGTCAAGACTTTTTTTATAGACCTATAGTGTTACCAGACACAACACATTCTTAAGTGGAGTCTGCGTGTTTTTACAGCTTTTCTGACCAATGAAAATATTTAAAACATATCGATGAAGACATGCCTTCCTGGACCAGAAATCTATTGATGCCCCGCTTGGTGATCATTTTCCTTTCACGAAATGATATATTGATCATAATTCAGTTAAAAAATACTCGTTTCACAAATCTCATTAAAAAATTCAAGTCGATCACAACTCACCAGAATAAATCAAATCACATTGCATGTAAAATTAACAACTAGTTTCTCGTTTCACGCACAAAAATCATAAGTATACCCAAAACAACCCTCCCTGTTGCAACTTGCCTCGGTCTCCCATAGTCCTACAGCGAGGAAAGCTACATTCCAGTAAAACACAGCCTCATTAAACAGCATGAACCTACATGTAAAACGTTTCGTACACCTCATTAAAACCGCCGTTGTTTTATTTTATAACATCATCAAAGCACGATGTTTTCAAAACATTCCAGCATTGATATGTATTATAATACCAACATTTCAACACTGAATGTACTGTAACTAAAACATGCGTATTGTTACTGGTATGTCATAAGTGAAATAATATAGAATTATAGTACGGTATTTGTTTGTTGTTGTTTTTTATATCAGTAATTTGCATGTGAATATTGTCAGGCCGCAGGCGATAAAAGACGAAACAGATTTTTTTCTCAAGTATAAAATATAGCCTGCTTTCATTCACCAGTAAGACAATCGTTCAGTTTGGTGGTGAATTTATTCCCGATAAACTGTGAGCTGTTTTACACCCAAGTTTGCAAAATATTTGGAACTGAAAATTGACTTATAAATTTAGTCTTCTAATTTAGCTTCCATACCTTCAGTATTGGCACACCCGTTTTGTTGTATTTTCATTTTAATGTTTTACTCATCTTCGGAAAACTAAACATGTTGAAATGTTGTCTCGTAGTTGAAAATAAACTTCATTCTGTGTACTTTTCTGTGAGCAAGGAGGACCGGATATTTTGACAGAAACGCAAACGCTTTAATATATTCAGTTCTCCACAGTCGTCCGTGCATACATGCTGGAATCATGAGTGTAGGCTGGTGAGCCTTGTAGTGAAGTATCATCAGTCACGCCCCTTCCCTGTTATAGTTAGCCAATAGAAATCGCTATTGTGCTTGCACAAATGATCGCCCACCGACATATAAAGAGCGCTTCCCTCCAAACATTTTAAGTTTTAGCGATTAAGATCGCTAAAGCACTTTTCTCCTAACTTGTCTTGTTTGCTGACCAAAGCCGGCCCTATGATCAACATCCCTTTGTGGTTTCCAGTGGTGTCAGTGGTTGTGTGGCTACTCTTCTTTGCGGAAGGTAAATAACTTATTATGTTTCTGATGGCGGGAGTTTTGGTTTGAAACAGCTTGATCAATGCGAGTTGATTAAGAGTCTAGGCCTACGAATCTAAGCCTAAATGTTTCACTGTAACCGTTAAATCCAAAATCGTTCTGAAGTTAAAATTTATACTTTGAAAAAAATATGTATGTAGATTTAGACGGTTGTTCTCTAAACGTTCAAGCGCACTGTTTACGGAGGGGGTGACAGGGTAGCCAAGTGTTCATGTCGTCGTTCGTAAAGGGGAAAAAGAGACAGGGAGTCCGAGAATGATACCCCCCTGTCATCCCCCCTCGGTACGGTACACAAAGCTCTAGCTTAGATTGTATTGTTGACCACAGGTTACTCTCGGAGCAAACACTCACAGTGCAAACACGTTAATAATGTTGAACGAAATTATTTACAGCAACATCACGCACGCACTGTTAGGCTACCCATGATCTACCTTGTCCAGAAAACGCCCCAGGGCTATCTGCCTTGTCGCTTCCCCTATGTGATATATGTACCCAACTCAGAATTTCCCATCATTTTAAACCGTTTTATTCATTTTGACTATATTTGTAGGTCGGGTATTAGATCCGGCGGTGCCTATTCGGGGGCACCCTACCTGGGAGAAACAGACGTTGAATGTGGTGAATGACCCGGACAAGACTTGGGAAAGTAACGGACGTCAGAAGAGATCGGTAAGCTTTATACTTCTTTCCATCTTCATTTTATCCAGCCAATTTCTACTTCGAAGTGGGAACGTAGAAATTCGCTTGATAAAATGAAGATGACTTCTTTCTGTTCAGTCTTCCATTTTAGAACTATAGTTTTCCAGATCTCTTTTTGAAATTTACTCAAGAGCCGATTCGTACTAAATACACACAAAAAATGTTATTTTGATATAGCCCTACTGCATGCATGGTCCCCGCCCCCTTATGCCTTCCGTCCCCGCCCATCTCGGTAGACCTTATTTTATGTTGTTTATGTCATTCATTCATTCCTTCAATTGTTTTATCGGAATGGGGGTTTATCATATTTAGACTCACGAGTGTAACATAAGTGATGCCTTCATCTTCATCGTTATCTTATCGCACCTCTTATCACGGACATTGACACATGTCAGGATCTGAGAGATTGAAATGACTTGATAAACAATATGGAAAACGGTTGATAGACCTATTCTCGTTTTCTGTCTCTAAGTCTAAACTATAGAGTAAACTGCTATTTATATTGATTAACATTGGGGAGGTCATTAAAGAGCTAGTTTTACGATGAAATATTTCTAGACTCAGTCTAGTTTACTTTGCCAACATTCTGCACCACAACGAAATATATGAACATCAGTTGAACAGTTGGCCGTCTATTCTATGAAACTAGCTTATTTCGTCACTATTTTGGTGCAAATCTTAAAAGTATGTTATAGCAAGTTCCAATGGCTTCCCAGCAAAACCGTGGGACTAGATACAAGATTACCAACTGTATACCGGTATTGAAATTAATGGGGGAAAAGAAAATGGCAGAATGCTCTTCTCAAATTTTACAAAAATAATTAATAATATTTCATAATGTTCAAAGAATACTTAATAGCTTGCAAAGTTTCAGGGGCATGATTCTGTCGAAACTCTAGGACTAGTTGATTATATAGGAGTGGCAAATTATGGTACACAAGTGATGACGAAAATGACCAACTCCTGATATAAATTGGGCAAAAATAATTATATTTCATCTCATCTTCGGAGCATGCGTTGGAACTGAACTTGCATCTCAGATGTACGAGGCGAACTTTGGATGGAATGAAAAAGCCCACGTGCTGGTCGCCATGGTCTTTTATCCCAGTTTTACTAGTAACGAGCATAGTGTACCATAGGTCTGGATCTTCGGCACATATAGGGGCCTACTGTATTTCAAACGTCTATCGTCATCTAACAACTACTAAACGGATTATAACAAATGTAACAATTACATGATCACACACTCAGTTAAATTATTATGTCATATTTTCAGATCGCTATGACCCGGGAAGAGCGATTGGATCATTTGTGTGAGGCGTTTGAGACATTTAGCGGAGGACACACGGCTCACAGAGAGCACTTCGGGTCGACGGGATTGCTGGAGGGGCTCATGGAAGACCGACTGAGAGAGCTGGACTTGGCCCTAGAACAACGGAGATTTCATACCAGCAATTGCTGTAGCAAGGTGAATAAATATGCATTTACATGTCTAATTAGTCCACTCTACCTATAATGCAACTTTTCATATCTATAACCGAGTTGTATGTATCTTAAAATATGATACAGCGGAGATAATTTTTAACAAACGTAATATATCTTTGAATTAGTTACAAAGCACGACATGTTGAGACAAAAAGTTGCAGTGTTGTTTTAAGTATGTTACAAACACGCAAAATTTCTACAAAAAGTTAAAATCTGTCGGATAAAGCCGATATATTTTTGTAACAAAAAGTTGCTATATTAAGTTACAACTGCAACTTTTTGTAACAAAAGTTGCTACATTCTTAAGTTACAAATGAGTGTTTTTGTAACAAAAAGTTGCAATAAAGCCAGGAATACGGTACAAAAGATTCAATGAACAAGAAAACTGAGAAGTCAATATTCCTTGAAAACATCTATATTTCAGACGAGAGATCATCGTTATCGCTGTTTTGACGACATCAGGATCCGCCGTATAGATCAGTTATGTGGGGATGATTATTCCAAAGTACCCTTCAACAGACATTCCAGGGACTGGCACTCTCGACGACAAACACATTGCTGTGACTTATTGGGTAAGTACAGTCACGACAGCAGGAGCATCCGTATATATTGTATATAGCCGAGTAGCCATCCTAGCTATGAAACTAGAAATTTACCTTGACCCTTAATTGTTTTTACTTTCAAGTTTCAATGGATTAATTTCACCCCTCGAACTGCACTAAATCATTAGATTTACTCAGCAGCATGATGCTTTTCGAGCTTGCTGGTTATTTTAATGAGAAACGAATCTAGCCCAGTTTAACTCTATCTGACCTGGACTTTTTGGGACCTGTCCCATTCCCCACCCCCATAAATAGTTCTCTCATCTCTTGAGCTGGGGGTCTGAAACTTACCACACCTTACTCTAGGGTCAGGCTCTACCAGAAAATGTGGAAGAATCCAAGATGGCCACTTTGAGGACTTCACAGTGACATTTTCTAAAAAGGCATTTTTGTGGTCGATTTTTCAGTCAACTTTTTTGAATGTTTTATTTATGTGTTATAAAGTTTCCTGCATAAAACTGCATGATAAATTAGAAAATAATTATCTGTGAAATAAAATTTTTGCTCAATTTTCCATGCAGAAAAGCAGAAATTTTGAAGAAATATGACCAAATCATCACATTCCTAGCATTCACATTCCTGGTCACCATTTTGAATTTAGCCATGATCCTTATGCAGATAGGCACAAAATGACCCCAACATGATAAACTACAGTCATGGAGAATCAGCTCTGAATTTCTTGTCGTTCCGGAAATAGGGCAGAAAGTGTAATGGGGAGGGGAGGACCACACCCCAGGCCTGGTAGGGTTGATACTATGGGATCTCATTTCTGGAACATTTTTTTCCGAAGCTTCACACATCCAAACTTAGCCAATTTTCTTATAGATTCGATTATGAAATGGATTTTAGAATAAATATGGACTTTTTCAGCTTTGTCAAATGTGTCAAAAGTATTCAGATTTCAAAGGAGCTTCTAACCAGTTAGAGATAGTGTTAAACTTTTCTCAGTTGTATCAACTTTAAATAAAGCTTGTCTGTGTCGAGGTTAGAAGCTCCTTTGAAGTCTTAACAAAACTATTCAAATTTCAAAGGAGCTTCTAACCAGTTAGAGATAGTGTTAAACTTTTCTCAGTTGTATCAACTTTAAATAAAGCTTGTCGGTGTCGAGGTTAGAAGCTACTTTGAAGTCTTGACAAATACATTTGACACAGCTGAATAAGTCCAATTTTTTCTAACATCATTTTCAAATTTGAATAGGCTATAAGAAAATTGGATACTGTTAGGACCTCCACTACTATTCTTCAATATTCCCCATTAATTATGATTGTGCAGGTATGGAGAGGATTGAGTGTTTCCTGAACACCAGGGCAGAGACATCCATGGGATCAACTCACCAAGATGAACTTGATCCAGCTAATGATTATCCTCAATACATGGACAGAGAACTACATCAGTCACAGGTATGACAATCTTCACATTTCAAGTTAAACACTACACTAATGTGCTGCCATCTACCTAGACTAGTGAATGGGGTAAATTGTTCAAACCATAAATGCTTGTGATGTCATATAGCCAATCAAGACACGAGCTTGCCAGCACTCTGCAGTGAGGATTTTCTTTGATGTCTGTGTGATTTCCAAATATGGCAAGTGGTGGTCGTATTGATTTTCAAATGAGAAATGTTCCATTTCCTTCGAATAGCCAATCAAATTTGAAGTTTAAAGAGGTCATACAGTTGTACTTCTCCTAATATTGACCACAGAATATTTATAGAGCTGTGACATTACCAAACCATATTCTGCAGGGGCAAATACAGTTTTCTAATTTGGGCACCCTTTCCAGCCCTCTAACTTGGGCTAAATTAAGGTCCTTGAGTGGAATTACATGTTAGGGACACCCTGGATTGTCCACAAAGTCCTCAAACTGATTTTTGTTGGTCTGAACAGAACACAGAATGCCCAGATGTTATCTGGTCAATTCTTTTTCAATCCTGGAAGAAATCAAAAAGTCTGTAATTTGGGCTTTTTGGATACAAGCTGTAATTTGGGCACCTTTAAAGGGTAACAAACAGGCCTGTATTTGCCCCTGTTCTGATCAGAAAATGTGTTCTGTTCCGTCAAGGCTTGTCAGACTTGAGTATATGAAGATGAGGTATGACACAAACTTCCATCTTCTAGTCTATCTATTCCGGTGCTTCAGCCATGTCTTATCATGAAATAAGACTAAAATTTATTCAATTTTCCAAAACCTTAGGTATCATTTGCCACTATAAAAAAAAGACAAAACAGTTCAGGTTTCTCCCTTAAATATAATAGTAAAATATTCAATACACTATTATTGTCCCACTAAAATATTCCCAACTTGTCACATTCTCACTGGCGTAGTATAGAAAAACATTGAAAAGGGGAAAGCAAGTACATCAAAATTGCAGAGAGATGTAATTGCCACATTTATTCTGAGAACCTGGAAATTTATTTCATCAAAATATTCCTACTAGTTGCCGAGGGATTGCACTTCAACAATTTGAGCTTTGATACAAATTTGGTATAAAAAATGACCTTTGACGGGGTCACGTGATGTACTGGAGATAATTTGACAAATAATGACACTCAGGATTCCAGTTATTTTGCATTCCAACATCTTGCATATACTGGTAATTAAATGTCACTTGTCTTTCAGAATTTTGTTATCAAGTTTCTGAAATATGGTTACCATAGCAACTGGTAACCATGCCTTTCATTTCAAGAACACAGTTACTGGGCTTTTTTTGATGTATATGAATAATGTTGCCCTTGTTAATGCTTATTCAGTGATACAAATTTCACAACCTACAGAATTTTCAAAACAAAGTTCTTGGGAACCCATTGCTATGGTAACCGTAACCATCTGAGAATAATGGGGATTTTTCCAAAACCCAACTTTGATAGGAAGTCTCAGTTTCTAATCTTTGCCAATTTGTCTTACCAGGAAGAACTAGAAAGTGACCTATCTACAAGCAATGAGGAATACAGAGGTACCTCCCACACAACAACACGCTTCACGACGCCAACGTTAACGCAAGTGCAGTTAAGACGCCAGGAAAGACGTCAGAACAGAAAGAAGAAAGGAAGAAGTCGGGCTCAATCACAGCAAGCAGTGATCAGTGATGACTCGAGAGAGGACATTTGTTGTGTGGCAGGTGATGTGGCAGGATTAGAAGTGGAGTCCAACCAATACCATAGGTGTTCACAGCTAGCTCGAGGGATCCGTCACCTCTCCCCCGGAGATGACATGTGTGAAACAATGTTCAGATCATGTTGTCTAAGAGTCTCACTCAGGTACGTTAAAGCCCTAACCAAGGTACAGTTGGTTATTTTTCAGTTCAATGGTATATGCATGGTAAATGGTATAGTCATTTAACGATAGAGATATAGGATAAAAAGATATATGGATGTTTGAAAAATTAGTCTCCCCCCCCCCACCCCATGAACCTTTTTTTTTGGAACAGCCCTTAGCTAAATTAGCACTCCCCAAATCGTAATCTGATGGAAATGGTGGTGTCTTAATGTGTGCAGGGCACTAGCATTAAAAGCCAAATCGGTCAAATTGAGCACAGAAATGGGACTTTCTCCACCACAAATTTGAAAAGTGTCTCAAAGATAGAACACATGTTAATGGGGTTCCTCTTCAGTATTGTGCAGTAATCAGCAATTTCACCCCAATGTTCTGTTGTGTTTCAGGCGGTCAAGACCGGATAATGATGGAAGTTCAGTAGAGGGTTTATTGGCATATGTTATTCAGGCGTCCGGAACCACCGTCCCTGACCGTCTCCATCCTTCAGAACAGTCTGGCAGGTTAGAAGATTCCCGTGAAGATCACCTCAGAAATTTAGAAGTGGCTGATCAAGCACGGAGAAGTTCTATAGCCCCTACTACACGGCGACGACACGGAGAACGGAGGCTTCAGAGAGGGAACCAGAGAAGCCTTTCTCCTCATCATAACAGCAGACGATCACATCGGCGTGGCAGACGAAGGGATCGTGAACGCGCATAAATTCACATCGTTAATGGAATCTCGTTATTTATTAGATCTTCGTCATTTTCATCTTCATTATTGTTGAGAGTATAGAAGGACTTCAGGCCAAATCTGATTCACTTTCTTCCCATCAGTGCTATATCAACTTGAGGGGTATCTTCCCCAAAGGACAGAGTAGAAGTTATTAGAATTTTTATCGGCATTGACTATTTATGGTGAGGAGAATATTTATGATAGGAGTACAAAGGGGCATTCCAAAACATCCAGCATTATCAAACAACACATCCAACATTGTTCATGTATTCATCAACTGCGGACATGTATTCAACAGCGGACAATCAACTGCAGACATGTATTCATCAACTGCGGAAATCAAAATTTGTAAAAATGTCAACATTTATAGACCTACACTGCTCACTTACCATCAACAGGAGACTTTCAATATTGTTACCAACAAAACGCGACATTCAATATTGTTCAATAACCATCAAAATGAGCCCTCCAATGTTGTTTAATCACCATCAAAACCAGACCTCCCAACATTTTCCAATTACCTCAACACGAGACCTCTAACATTGTATTATTATAACACTGCTGCATAGTGTACATATTTTCACAATGTAAATAAATATTTTTATTTTATCTGTGTTTCTCTGTTATTCTTGGGTTTACTATGTACACATGTGCCTTCACATATCATATACAGTACAGAAGAAAGGAATGCTCCCATATCAGATTTGGCAATGCTCTCACGTTAAGACTACCATCAAAATATTTGATAAAGTTTAATTTTGCCCATCATGCTACAAGTTGATTACTACATTTCCACCATCTCACATTCCAAAAAAAAAAATATTTATGTTGAAGCAATTACTTCTACACAAAACCATACATGTATACATTCAGTCAGCCTAAGCAGCCGTTAAATTTCCTAATGCGGTACCTAAAAAATAAATATAATAACATCACACAGTTTTTGGAGTAGCCAAACAAGGATTGGCGAACGTGATCACTATGGCAATTCAACTCTCACACAGCTGTGTCACTTGCAGGGACTAAAAACAATCTATCCACACTTCTTTGAAAATTTGGAGTAAATTCAACTGAGTTTGTAATTTCTTGTACTTTTATTCAAATGGGTGAATTATTGATAGACCAGCACTATATCCCTCAGCCAGGATACAATTGGAAACAGAAGAATCATGGATACAATACACACTTGTAAATATACTTTATTGTGTACAACTTCTAGAATCATGTTTTTAAAACGCATATTAATTAATGTCAAGGAAATAATGTACAGAGATAAATATGAGATAGTACTAGCTGTCAGAGATGATATAAACTGGAGTATTCCAGACTAAGTTATTTCCCTTTAAATAATCCACCATCATGCAGGTCATGAAAGTAATATGCACTTTAGTTTAGCCACACACTGGTGAATGAATGCTGTTGGTGGTTGTAGTGAAGATAAGCATGTGCAGCAATTCCTCCCAATTACCCACCTTCATTGTCATATTGCAGTACAAGTAGTCTAAATTGCTCTCATACCTCCGAGAGGGGGGATGGGTCCTTTTTTTTCACTAGCAGAAATATTCCAAACAAGTTGAATTTTGTGAGTACAAGGCAGTCAAAGATGGATGAATGATCACCAATTTGTTGTTGTTGTTCATGAGAATACCAATAACATGAATAATGTGAATGTCCTCAGGAATATTCACGAGATATTAAAGAATTACTTCTATCAATTCAAACACATAAATTAACAGTGAAACAGTATCTCTTGCCACAAAAGACAGGAATATTATTTTATAAATTTCTGTGTCTTATTTGACCATCTGAGCACTGCCATATTTGCCACAGCTAGAACTGCAAGAAAACAAGAATGTTGAAACTGATGATGTCGTTGTACATCGTTAAATTTTGTACAACTCATGATCTAATACAAAGGTGGAATGTGTTCATATGTTCAATATTAATACAATTGTAGTATGCTCATATAAAACCCAATATTCCATCTTTCCATATCTCTTTCATTTTGATGAAATGGCAGCAGCTTTGGTGTAATTTAGAATCTATGTGATGGTGATGTGATGTAATTTCATGCTCAGAGAACCAAATCACAGTGACGTTACCCTATTCACTCACTCACTCACCAAATGACAACCTCTATTGGACAGAGTGACAGGGTAGCAAGCTTTTAACAGGGTTCATAACCTGGAAAGTCCTGCAAAATGCTTAAAAAATGAAGTTAAACTCCTGGAAGAACTCACTTTTCTCTTCTGGGAGAACCAGCGATCTGATGACACGCATTACTATGCCAAATTTGTTCCTAAACTTCTTTAATTCGCTCATCTTTGTTGTGAGTTATTGTACTAAAGACTCCTAGAAAAGTCAAATTATTGACCTGGAAAGTCCTGGAAAACTCATGGAATTTATTCCTTTCTAAGTGTATGAACCCTGTTATAACTTAGAAGCCAGACTACTTTATTCCATGTGATACAAATCTTCGGAGTATCTTGCATATCGGTTGCAGAGCATATATTACAGCAAAGGCACGTGGCATATTGATATGGTCTGGGTATGCATCTGTAAAACACATCAATTCACAACACATTTCTCAAGGATAAAATGTTCAGACATTAAAAATGTTAAGAATTTAAAATGGGGTAGAAGATCATTTAACTGCACAAGTCAATATACCGTACAAACAATAGATTTCACATTTTCAATGACATCCTTTGATATAGTTTGTACATTTGTAAACAATATATTTAATAAAAAATAACTTCAAAGAGAATATTATACCAACTTTACAAGATGAAATACTCTAAGTATAACAGTGATGTTATACTAATACCTATAAAATACACCATGAATAATTAGGTCTTATCACCTATATAGAATAGAGGAATCTAAAAGCTGGAAATGGAATGTTACTCTTCGTGATCACAATTGATGGACAGGTATTTGAGTTGATCTACCATGTCTATGTACAACCAAGTTCAAAATTATTAAAAATTAAAGAGATCATATAAATGTACAAAATATATACAGTTGATATTTACATAAATCTGAAAATGATCAGATGAAAGTATGATCTTATTTTATTTACATGTATGTAAACATTTAAGCACCATTTCCTCTGAAGTGACAAGTAAATTCTGTAGTAACAATGGACGGTCACCTTGTTTCAAAGGATATTCTTGATTCACAACAGTGTCAAAATAGTGATGGTGGAAACTGGAGACATTGCTGAATGATAACAGTATTTTCGTTATTTTGGAATTACACTAGATATCTTAGAATAGCACAAATTCTAGTGCTGAAAAATTGGTCGAGTCCCGTGCGGGATTCGAACATAACGACACAACTGCCACAACTGAATAGATATATTTTTTAGCATTTAGAAAGTGATCGTATAACAGTATTTTCGTTATTTGGGGATTACACTATCTTTCTAAATGATAAAAAATATATTGCTGTATGATGTTGGCAGATATGATACAGTAGGTCTATCAATTTTTTTAATATTAACTGAAATACAAAGGTTTTCACCTTTTTCTCTTTATGTTCTTCATGAGATAATCAATGATGGAAATATTGGCCTATCTACTTCTTTCGGATTAATTTGAAGTTTTTCATCTCTCAGTAGCTTTAGAAAGCACTCCAAAGTTGGTAACCCCGAGTCCGGCTGATTTGAGAAATGAAATCAGCATTGCTGATCTGCCCTTGTTTCATGCTGGTTTGTGATGTCCAGCAAGGCGGTCTGATGTGACGTGACATTCAGTCTTTTGGTGGCTAGTCCGACCTGAGATCACGATCAATTAAAAATGAGTGATGATGGTTTGCAAATCCAAATTGTGCTGGTCTTAGAGTCAACTTTTTGAAAGCTTCTAGCGGACAAAATACTTCAAATTAACCATTGAAGTGAAGTTGATAGTGCAATATCTCTAATATTTATTCAACCTGTTTATAAAATATGAAAATGAGAAAATGTGAAAACCTTTGCATTTCACCATTAATACTTAAATAATCCATTTACTTCACTGAACAACAACAGCCTGTAAGTATTGTGTGTATATGTACAGCTCCAATGGTCCAAAACTGTTCACAATATTCCATTTACATGTTAAACCTGCCGCCGCATAATGTGTGAATGCGTAACCTTCTGTTACCTGATGCCATGCAAATTAACATCAATTAAATAAACAATCTTATGGTGAAAAGTCATTCAATGTTGATTTCTCTGAATAGGTGGAATGATTAAATATTTTATGGAATGAGACTGTGCTGAAAGCCTGGCAAATGGTCTATTAGATTACTTTACATTAAAGTATTTGCTGTAGTTGGCAGATCATATAAAAAACAAGGCATCTTCATTTGAAAATAATGATTAAGTTCAAGTATGTTAGTGTACATAAGTCGAGGACAAAAGACATTACAGCTATTTCCAAGAAGATATATAGCTGCCGTTTATCTGTTATTTTGTATAAAATATCCTCCGAGCCACATGAATCGACAATATACATACATACGGTAATTTCCCTAATAATTCGATCACTGGAAGTGCAACAAAAATGCCATATATCTGGCAATATTCTTCATGGCCCCAGCTACAAAGTGTCACATTTTGTCATTATATGACTTTTCTTTAATTTGAATGAAGAATGGGAATGTTACTTTTCCTCTGTGTTTAAATAACAGAGTTGAAAAGTGAACTTCCTGTGATTGAATTATTAGGAGAATTACCGTAGTCCTAAATTTTTTGACCATGATGATGATCAGGAATGCAGGAAGCATCAACTGTATCA
Organism: Hanleya hanleyi; assembly: GCA_036873755.1. Lineage (NCBI taxonomy): Eukaryota > Metazoa > Mollusca > Polyplacophora > Lepidopleurida > Hanleyidae > Hanleya > Hanleya hanleyi. The sequence continues at coordinate 94,246 of JAVTVY010032435.1, forward strand.
ACAGTGAGGTAATTGTCTAACCTGGTCTATCCTCATTCTGCAAGTAAATTATAGTCATTGTTGCATCTTGATTCGAATGAGGTTCTAACATGATATATGTGTTTGGTTTGACACACTCACAGAAATGATTAATCTGATATGTCTTTGTTGCACCAAAATATACACACACAGGATATAAACTATGTACAAAAATACAGATGTGACGGTGTGATGGTCTTTTTACATCCAGAGAGCCCCAAGTATAATCGCCTGCAGTGTTAAGAAGAATTTGATGGAGAATCGTGTTAGGGGGGCGGAGTTACAGTAGTCTTTATCACAGAAACAGTACTTGATGACAGATTGGTACTCGTTCACAAATTCTCTACAGCCCAGGTAACCTCCATCTTCCAGAGATGGGTCTGAAACAGGAAGGGTAATGGATCAGGATCAGTCAAACAGGCCAAATGTACATACATTGTACAAGCAAAGATATCACAACACATCCTAGTTGTTCAACACTGAATTGTACTTGTATACATCTACTTTCAAAGACACTGTTCAGACATTTGAATTCATTCCGTAAGTCTATTGAGACTGCAATGATTTGTTCGTTTAAAGCACGAGGCTCCTGGGGAGAATGGGTGCCTCCAATAGGTGAAGGCATGTAGGCTCCAGGAACACATAGCTAGGGTAGGGGGTTGGGTGAGGCTTAGTTTAGGAGATGGGTTGGGTGGGGCACTGTTTAGGAGATAGAGGGTGGGGTCCAGAAGTTGTGGACAGAAACATACATCAAAAAACATGTTTGCTTTTACTTCTGTCTGGACAGGGACAGTTGGACATGGACAGGGACAGTTGGACATGGACAGGGAGGTTATGAACACATGCATGCATCATTTACATTCCTATAGCCAGAGCTTGATAGTTATACATGGAGCCCAGGTCTCTGTGTGTACATGTTCATAGACTTTGGAGATGATCCTGTCTGTCACAAATTTTGTTCCTTCCTTTTCAAGAATATGAAAGTGAAAAAGTATCAATGATATTAACTAGTTGTACCACAAGGCCATCTATTTGACTATGAGAACAGCAACAATATCATACCTTTGAAGGATTGCATCAGTTCAAGATAATCACTTTGTGAGTAACACTGTCGTCTGGCATCTCCACGACCTGTGAAATAGAGTAAGGACATGGTGAACAGTGGCAGGCATATGAGAGGAGGAGGATGTACATGCCCAGTGACATAGTATGATATCAATTCTCTGGGAGAATATTCAGAGCTCAAACTAAGAACTACCCATGTAGACTAACCCTAGTCCAAGACTGACCAGTGACTTATCTGTCTGACAAGCTGGTGAAAAGAAGTAGTGCCATTGTATAGCATGTATTGTGTAACATGGTCTTGTGGATCTCGTCTGGTAATCATCTGTGCGAGTTATCGTCAACTTGTTCCGGTCAAAATGTTGCCAAGACCAAAAAAAAAATATATATATATGTCTGTTTCCGGTTTCTCGACTGAGTCTAAATACATGTAAATAAGGAAAGGATAGTCAAAATAAATTTTCTGCATTTACCAAGAATCATGACCATGATCTCATTTTACAGGAACAGTAAAGTAGCTCCACCGTGAATGTGGTTTACTGCAAAATGACCCATTCCATTGCAGAATCATCCGCGAGTCAGTGTATCGATCGATCTCTTCTTAGGATCGATACACTGGCTTGGTTAGTTACCCATACCAGTTCTGGATTTTAATAGATGAAGGGATTTCCACCAAATCAAACCAATCAGTGAACGCGCTAAGCTAACTGATTACGCCAATACGCTGCGAGGTAGGAGATGCGACAGGTTTGAATTTCATCGTTGGCCAAACTGCTTTGATGTCCGGCTGAAAATCGACATAGGAAGTCCAAGCAAAAAACGCAGGCATATGTGAAATAAAAAACAATTCCCAAAATTTTTTTAAACCTGTAATGTTTTCATCTAAGAGAATAAATCCTAAAATCCAGCATTTGCTAAGATTGTGCCTACCCAGAAAGTAGCAGGTTCACTGTTTTAATGCTGCTGGAGAGGGACAAACTCGAGAGATCATTTGTTCTAAGTTGTAGAATTATGAATTATTGCGAAATCTCAGACAGAAGATGGGTCTGATATGTGTACTCACTGATGTCAAACTGTTTAGCACATCTGTAGCATCCCCCTCTGGCCGATGATGGATAATTCTTGGCGTCGAAATAGTCGACTGGACAGACGTCACACCGGTAACAGTAGACACCGTTCTTGTCATAGTCCAGATCAGTTCCGGGGTCTGGTGGGCGATTATCACCAGGTATACTGTCGCCTTGGTTATCCCAGCCTGGCTGGAACTCGCTGTAGTAGCAGGACCACACAGCTGTAATATCAATCAGGAATCAGGAAATCAATATAGGATTAAAATTTTTTTGTTTTTCCATGTCCTCAACTAGTACATGTACTTCGGTTAGATCTGCTTTGTTTTGAACCTACCACCCTCCTCAGAGGATATGGAATATACCATAACATTTTAACCCATGATGTATATGAAGAAGGGCTATCTCATTCTGATTTGCAGGGGTTTTATTAGAAATGTCAGGTGCTCATTTTCAGGCTTGTCTTTAGCGTATACATCTTTATCAACACATGCAACCATTATGTGAATTAGAGCGAGTTCTCTGGAGATGTTAATTAATTCACTGTATATACCCACCTCCTGGTACCAGCCCAGCGCCAGGGTAAATGTTGCCCGGATTCCTCCATGGGTACTGTACCACTCTCAGGGTGAAGCCACGATAACTGTCATAGTCAGGATCAGTAACAAACTCTATAGACAGGAATGGACAACTGGTCACATAGGTCCTCACCCGAGGCAGGCTACCTTGGTTACCACATAGACCAGTTATAGGGGTAAGGCTCTTGGCACGGTCAACCCTTGGACCTAAAATCAATTGTTAACAGACACATGAGCTGTAACTTCTTAAAGCAGGCATTGTAATTCACCTTTGTTTCATTCACCTTCTAATAAAGGTTCCACATATTCCAAACCACAGGCTCTCAAAACAAGAGTTTTGCGGGGTGTGGGCAGTGGTATTAGGGTGTTTTGTCGAAATATGGGATCTCTATACATAACCCCATGTTTTGAATAAAAATACACTGGTCAAGGTGTGAAACGCACTTTGGGTGAAATGAGAAATAAACGGTTCACCTTCAAACAAAATACATCAGCTTATTCTAGAAGTGTCACTCTATATATTCCAATCGTCAAATTAGTAAATTTGTGCAATTTTATACCTTTGCCGGGCGATTGAAAATCCAACGTAACTGTCCGTTCATCCCGGCACACAGATGATGGCCCGCTTCTTTCTCAATTCTGATTGGTCAGCTGATCAGTGTGTGACCTCTCTTGCCCGAGGCGATTCACGACTGACCAATCAGCGGGCCATCATCTCTGTGTGCCGGGATGAACGAAAGTGCGTTTCACACCTTGGTGTATTTTTATATAAAGCAGAGGGTTATGTATAGAGACCCCATATTTCGACACTTCACCCTAATACCACCCCCCCCAAAAAAAAACCTCATGTTTTGAGGGCCTGTGTTCCAATCAAAACACTGGCATGTTTATAACTTGTTTATAACAGAATTTCACCACAAATATTATAAGCTCTTAGTAAACAATATATTGCAACGTGATGAACTAAATTACATTTCTGCATATTGACAAGTGAAATTGCCAACACATAGAACAGAACTATTCCAGATGATAAACACATGCTTGAATATTATTATAGGAGTTCTGCTGAGAAATAAAAACATGCATGCCTCATGTCTGTCTGTTATCTACATTTTTTTGTGAAGGGGGGACAGGGATAACTGGGATGTACATATGCATCGAGGAGTTTGCTGGTAGCATATGTTCGAAGGGGGAGGCGGTCCCAAAATTTATATTTTTTCGCACACATACTGAATGGATAACCCCTAGCCTGGGAAAAACTTTGTCTATCATCCATGGTCCAAAAGTTTGACAAACTAATTAGTGACACCGCGTTTTAGCACTCATTCCCCACATATTAAGAGAACCATAGGTAATTCGATCTGATTTGCAATAATCACATGATCTCTGTCAGGTAGAATAGAATATCAACAAAGGAATCAATCATCTTGGGAAACGACTTTGAAGTCCTTTCAAGTTCAGCTGGGCTTCAGATCAATAACACATTTGAGATCTGAGCTATGCAATGAAAAGTGTGCCATATTTCTGGAACTTAACTTACTGGTGCTACAAACACAGCAAGGAAGCAATCAGAGATTGCTCAATTGTATGCCCCCCCCCCCCCTCCGCTTTATTCTGACACTGCTCCGCCATTGTTCTGTTTCGTATTGGTCTGTGGAGGCCTAATTTGGCTAATTATAAAAATTCTGTTTCAGTCACTTTTTTCGGCATGCCTCGCATAATACATATTCCAAGTATCGACCAACAAGTAATAATACAATGTTTTGATGCAATTTGGTCACCCGGGGCTTTCGCCAAATCCAAAAATGTGACCTGGTTATGAGACCTACATTCCTTGGGAGTATATTGTGGTGAAATTATGAAGCGATCGTGAATTTTGAATTTTGGACCCAATTCACTCTTTTGGAGCAATTTCATACTTCAGGACTTATGTGGTCTGCTTTGGAATGTAGAATAACATATACATAGCAATTTTCCCGGTCCAAATCGGTTATGGACTGACATCCAGCCTGGACAAATAAATATATCCCATTCACTTAGGTTTGATCAACAAAGGGCCATAACTCTTGAAAATATAATCGAAAGCAGAGAAACTTCACGCTGCACAACTATGGGGCATTGACCACATATCATGCAAATTCCATACTTGTCCATACAATATTAACCGAGATCCAGCCCGGACAAGTCCCAATTCACAAAGATTTCAAGAACAAAAGGGCCATAACTCTTGAAAATATACGCGAAACATGGAGAAACTTCACACTGCACCACTACAGGGCACTCACCACATATCCTGCAAATTCCATACTTGTCCATACAATATTAATCGAGATCCAGCCCTGACAAGTCCCAATTCACAAAGACTTGATGAACAAAGGGCCATAACTCTTGAAAATATATGCGAAACGCGGAGAAACTTCACGCTGCACAACTACAGGGCACAAACCACATACCCTGCAAATTTCATAATTGTCCATACAATATTAACCAAGATCCAGGCCGGACAAGTCCCAATTCACGGAGATTTCAGGAACAAAGGGCCATAACTCTTGAAAATATAAGCGAAACGGGGAGAAACTTTACGCTGCACAACTATGGGGCACTGACCACATATCATGCAAATTTCATACTCGTCCATACAATATTAACCAAGAACCAGCCCGGACAAGTCCCATTCACAGAGATTTCAGAAAAAGGGCCATAACTCTTGAAAATTATACCGGAACTCGGAAAAAAGTCTACGCTGCACAACTACGAGGCACTGGCCACATTCCATGCAAGTTTCAATCCTGTCCATCAGTTATTAACCGAGATATCGCGCGGACAAGAAATTCGGACGGACAGACGCCTGGACAGACGGATGGATGGACAGACGGACGGACAAAGCGATCACTATATGCCCCCCCTCTCATTAGAGGGGGGGCATAATTAATGTAGTTTGTTAAGTGAATGATCTAATGTATAGAATCACCTGATTCAATTTAATCACCACCAAAATTATGAACATAATTTAAGAGGTTTTTAGCTTTGATCACCATCTTCTAATAGATTTTATTATCCCTGAGATCAAGGAAATGCATGTACATGTACTTCAAACATCTGCATGAATATTGGACCATTTTAATAACTTACTGTTCTAATAAATTTGATCACCCTTTAGGCATAAAAAAAAAACTTGTGTTTCCGGTAACCCGACCGACCCTAGACTTTCATGCCGACCCTAATTATTTTTTTTTGTTCCTTCTCTCGTGCGTTCGCTTTACACTCCGAATAGAAAACTTCGGCACTTTTCGCCATTTTCCGACGACTTGTCACGACGTGTATTTTTGCCTTGCGTTTTAACACTTTAATACATATACACAATATTTAATTCATAATCATCTTTGCATAAATAACCTAAGTTCAAAATGGAACTTTTCTGGTTGTGTAGTACATACAACTGCATAAAGTAATGCAAATTCCATTAACCCCCATATAAAAAAAAATAAAAAATCCTACCTACCTACCCTATTTTTTCCTGAGGCATGTTACCGGAAACACAAGATTTTTTTTTTAGGCCTTAATATAAATGGTGTGAAATTCCACTTGTTGTGATTGAATGATTAAGATCCTTTACCATATTTGTAATCCTTCTTCATAGACAAAAAGCCTGACAATACTTACTATCATAGAGGTTGAGATAATCGTAGCATTTAATGGGCTCCAAAGTAACCGGATCAAGGACAGCATTCTTATCAACCTGTAGGTAGTCGACTGTCACACTGAACTGATAGCCAACCTTCCCAATTATGCTCACTACACAGTCCTTGCCTGGCAGGTAAAACTCCACTTTCTGAGAGGAGACAATCTCCTCATCCGCATCCTTTAGAACCCGTTCCTTGGGGTACCGTAACGATCCGCAAAACGATTGATCCTGCACTATGATATTACCTGTGATACCTGTAAATATATTAGCAAAGTTTGACACAATTAAAGCAACTTTTCAGGGGTAAATACAGGCCTGTTTTGCTACCCTTTAAAGGTGCCCAAATTACAGCTTGTCTCAAACATGAGATTGATCTAATCAAAACCCCTCGGCTTTCCCCAAGTGATAGAGACCCATGTGCTGTGTGAATTGGGGAAGAGATAGTTCTATGTGGGATGATGAAGATATACCGGTAGTTAGTTACATTCAGGCATATAGGACAGAAATAGAAAAATTATATATCTGTAAAGGGGCATAACTCTGTAAATATGGGTCGAGGGGAGCCACTTTCGATAGGCATGTGACTTAGCACTCTGTAAAATAAGAACCGAGAGAAATAAGCCCTACCGAACACGGATCTACAGACTAACTTGTACATTCAGCTACAGATAACAAAATCTGAGATTATTACATCCGAAAGGGGCATAACTCCATAAGCCGAAGCGAGTAATCCTTTGTTGGTTGGTAGAATACAACAATATAAATAAGTTTCCAAAATATAGTAGCAATACCGAACACAGTTCTGCAGATCTAGTTGGTTACATTCAGGCATGTAGGACAGAAATAGAAATTAATATATCAGTAAAGGGGCATAACTCTGTAAAGTATGAGCCGAGGGGAACCACTTTCGATAGGCGTCTGACTTAGCACTACTGTAAAATAAGAACCAAGACGAATAAGCTGTACCAAACACGGATCTTCAGGTAGAACTTGTACATTCAATTATGGATAACAAAATCGGAGATTATTACATCCGAAAGGGGCACAACTCCATAAGCCGAGGCGAATAATCCTTTGTTGGCTTGTAGAATACAGCAATATAAATAAGTTTCCAAAATATAGTAGCTATACCAAACACAGTTCTGCAGATATAGTTGGTTACATTCAGACATGTAGGACAGAAATAAAAATTAATATATCTGTAAAGGGGCATAACTCTGTAAAATATGGGCCGAGGGGAGCCACTTTCGATAGGCGTCTGACTTAACACTTTGTGAAATAAGAACCGAAACGAATAAGCTGTACCGAACACGGATCTGCAGAAATAACTTGTACATTCAGCTACAAATAACAAAATCGGAGATTACTACATCCGAAAGGGGCATAACTCCATAAGCCGAGGCGAGTAATCCTTTGTTGGCTTGTAGAATACAACAATATAAATAAGTTTCCAAAATATAGAAGCTATACCGAACACAGTTCTGCAGATATAGCTGGTTACATTCAGGCATATAGGACAGAAATAGAAATTAATATATCTGTAAAGGGGCAGAACATTGTAAAATATGGGCCGAGGGGAGCCACTTTCGTCTGGCTTAGCACTAGATAAGTAAGTGTTGAAAATTTGGTGGTTGTGTCTCCAGCAGTTTTGCCTAAAATGCAGTAACGGACGGACGGACGTACAATGGCGACGACAATACCCCCGAGGCCAAAATGGCCGAGGGGTAAAAAGCCCAAATTACAGACTTTCTGATTTCTTGCAGAATTGAAAAAGAATTGACCAGATAACATCTGCGCATTCTGTGTTCTGTTCAGACCAACAAAAATCAGTTTGAGGACTTTGTGGACAATCCAGGGTAATTCCACTCAAGGACCTTAATTTAGCCCAAATTAGAGGGCTGGAAAGGGTGCCCAAATTAGAAAACTGTATTTGCCCGTGCTTTTCCAAAACATAACCTCCTAACTCATACAGTGACTGTGATTGAGTGATTATGCCAGTCTTCAAACATCTGCATGAATATTGGACCATTTTAATAACTTACTGTTCTAATAACTTACTGTTCTAATCATATTACAATATTTGCATCCTAAATTACATTCACATCAGGGACCGCACAATATCGTTTTTACATACAGGAACCCCAACAGGTGCACCAGTTAGTCGTCTCTAAAAACAAGCTGTCTGAGGAACTGAGGCCCTTCAATTCTCAAGTCAGTGAGTGAATAGCATTTAACGTCGTTTTCAACAATATTTCAGCTATATCGCGATGAACCAACTAAGCACCACCCAGCCAAGTTGCATTCCTGCTACTTCAAAGAAGAAAGCTTTGAAGCAGCATGGAACCAGACACCCTCCATCCACCCTATAAAACACTGAGGACAGCACACAAGACACAGACAGGACGCTTACATGGTGCAATAAAGACAAGTGATATTACAGTGCTAGACATCACATTATCAATATGAACTGCAGTGTGCACAACATGTAAATCCCATGTATGGGGCATTCCATAAAGTGTTGTGTGTAGAAAACCGTGGGATCAACGTGTATATTTCCCCCCGACGCGATCAAGTTAGGATAAAATTATGAGTCCCATGTGTATACATTTTCCGCCATGCTGAGAAAAAAACTCAAAAAACTTTTGTGGCTACCGGTATGACAAAACAACTATTCTGAACCGAATATTGCATCTCCGATATTTTGTGAAAAGTATTGTATGATTTGATGGCATGTAGTGAAGTTTTGCGTCGATACACCACACGTCTTCTGTATTTTACTTAGAACACGTTTCCATTCATGACCGAGATGACCTAAATCGAGGACGCACGTAGGCCTAACATGAACAGGCAGTCTGACAACATGCGCGAGTATACAGTGTAACTCGTGAACTGACGATTTATCGATAAAAGCGTTGTTTTACATATCCGATCATAAGTTTTCGAAAACTCGTGGGTGCAGGCCAATCAAAAGACAATTATCCAGCTATCATAATGATATTTACTATAATTTATCTTTTGGAGCCGCGTTTGGAAGCAACAGTGGGTTACGGCAACAACAACAACATCACACAAATTACTAAAACTTACAATTCGATCACCCGCATTTTTCGGGATTTGTCACTTTCAATGATTTGCAATAAATCGATCACCCCTCTTTTTTATCACCTGAAATATCACTTCCGGTGATCGAATTATTAGGGGAATTACCGTACCTTGCACAGGAACACATTTGAATATAGGGGCCACAACCCCCCCCCCCAATATTTTTAGCAAAAAAAAAAAAACCAACAAACATTCGACACAAAACACGTTAAAGAAAAACAAAGCAGAGAAATTTTTTTGAAAAGGATAGAGTAAAGCGAAAAAACCTACATCTGTATTCCAAAAACTGCTGCCTAGCAGAATTTTGCAATATTCATGAATCACAATAAGACACAAAGGCCCCCCAAAGAGTAGAAAACATCTGTGTTAGTGACATGGTCGAAGCTTACTGAACCTTGAACTGATATATACCGCTATTTACTTTCGAAAATCATCATTTTGCTTGTCGGCAAATATTGAAAAAAATGTTGTGAAAAATAACACAACAGGTAAAAGAAATAGTGTACACAGGCGAAGATTTGTTATTTTATTGTCTGAAAATATGATGGAACACGTCTCCGGCCTGGAGCGTCTGGGGCCTAGGCAGCCCCTGCACACTTGCCTATTGTGCTGTGATAGAGGAATCGTCGAATCACTACTTGCTTTCGCCGTGCCTGATATACTATTTTGGCATTGCCAGTACATTTCTTGTGGTAAATGACTGACCATGTAAAAATGTAGACGGATCAATTTGACATGCATAGGCCTCACACATTATTTGTTAAGTTTTATTATCACAAGGCCAAAATTAAAAAAAGTTTGTTTGCGGTAAAAAGAGTAAAATTTTATTTTTATGTTTTCGATCAAATTTTTCTTTTCGTTTAAAAATAATCCGATAATTTTTTCTCTTTGTTTGCATCCAATGATGTGCAGATTGACTCGCTCAAATCACAAAGCAGCAGAGCTGGCCGTGAGGAAAATGCAGGAGAGCTAACCATCACTCGCCTCAAAAAGCTGTAAGGCGAGTATGGGCGAGTGACCGTCACTCTCCTTGGAAAATGTTTAGGCGAGTGACTCCAAATTATACTACCAAATTAGACTCAAGGAGCCAGGAAAACATTTTTTATTATCAGTAAAATGAGAAAACATCACTTTTGTAGCTCTGTGTTTAAAAGGTTTTTCTTAAGTTATGGTTTCTTTGGTAGCTGATGATAATTGACATTTTAGATTTATAAATAACAAATTAAAGTCAAAACACTGACTGAAGAAACTACTTGCAAAGTCTGCTCGCTGATTTTTCTCAAAGTCCGCTTCCGGATCAAAGTCCGCTTTCGGATCTTTCTCAAATCCGCAATTTGGTGAATTTGTATAACCATGTGCTCTCTGTGATGGATCACTGCAAACGATGTTTTTTGAGACTGGCATTTGAAAAGTTGTTGACCAGAACTCAATAAAACTGACACCAGTATAAAGCAAACGATATGAAGTAATATGCAAGAGCTTATTGCGGCCAGAGTAACTGTGCAATAGCACAGAACTCCACCATGAGGCAAGTGTAGATTTGCAACAACAACAACATACCCGGTACCACTTTTACTTTCGAAATGAAACGGGACAACTGACACGCTTGTGACTAAATCACTGGAGCTTGATAGTTTATGTCTCCCTAATCTGTAATTGAACATTCTTCTAAACAATATTTTGGTGGTGAAAATGGTTCACATTTGGACTTCGTCTAAATTTTTTTTTTTTCACAAATTGTGTAGCTAAGATTCATAGCGTCTCCCTTCCCTCACCGCTATGCCGACGACACATACATTTCCCTGGTGGTAATTCGAACATCATCTACATGGCGCACTTATTATTACCTTTGCGCCCTATTGGACCTTCATTAACTTGAGAAAAAGGGCCGCCATGAATAAAAATACCATAATCGATGTTGCAATCATCATCCCCTGTATACACGGGGTCTATTATGACGGAAATACCCATCTTCTTGACCCTCGATTTCAGGTGATTTTGAGGCTCCATAGGGATAATTTTAACGTCTGCAATTAATTTTTGACCGACGAATGGCCATTTAGTCTGCCATTTCTGTATTTTTATTCATGGCGGCCCATTTTCTCAAGTTAATGAAGGTCCAATAGGGCGCAAAGGTAATAATAAGTGCGCCATGGAGATGTTCGAGTTACCACCAAGCAAATGTATTTGTCGTCGGCATAGCGGTGAGGGAAGGGAGACGCTATGAATCTTAGCTACAAATTATGGCGAGTGCTTCAATACTCGCCATAAATGGAATTTAGGCGAGCATGAGGCGAGCATGAGGCGCGCGTGAGCGACCGCTCACCTCTCACGACCGTATAATATGCAAAAAATTCAGTAGCCAGCGCATAAGCTTCAGACTTTTCAAGTTCTTTTTTTCGGGAGGCAGTCCTACGTATTGGCGGACTGACGAAGTTCAATGATGACATTGACAGCTGGCTGAATTGACAGTTAAGCCTGCACAAATGTATGGTAGAAAATGCAATTAATTTACGTAAATCACTGCAAATTGAGTCATCTTGCTATATTCCTTCATCTAAAAAGATGCAGACTTTTTCCAAACAGACACAGAACTGGTTTGTGGCAGACAGGTTAACTCTCCTTATCAGTTAAAATCCTTCCGCAATACTTGCCTTTACAAATCAACACTAACTACTGTATGGAGAATGTATCTGCTGTCATTATGGTGATGTGTTTGTGGCGCAAACGACTCTCGATGAAAGGACAACTCAACAACAACGATGGGTATAATTTCTTCGTGATTTTACTTTTGAAGAAAAAGAAATCTGAAAAAAACACATTTCGATCGCTCCCATTTTCAGCGGGTCAGTCGCATTACTGCAAACAAACTATATTTTAATTTTGACCCTATTATTTTATTTTTATGCAGTCATTGCAATCATGTCATTCAATAGCCATATGGTGCAACATGCTATTTGCATGCATGGTCCGTGTTCAACACATGCAGGCAATACCCGAGGCCAAAGAGAGGTAAAACTCAACAGGCATCTTCTGACACTTAGCATAAACATAACAATTTTCAATGATTTATTGATTTTCGGCCACATTGACCTTGATCTTGACCTTTTTGTCGCAAAATTAATACGGTTCCTTTTTGCCCCATAGTAAGGTGTACCCAAAGTTAGGTACCAATCCAAGACCTGGAACCGGTGATCTAGCACAGCTTACAAATTTTACTGGATGGACAGAAGGAGCGAGACCGTTGTATAAAAAAACATGAATTGGGGAGTGATATACATTGAGAACCCCCTTGGACACATGTTGGAAGCAGCCTTGGTCATGTTGAAGTAATTAGGTACCATTTAATTGAGTAAATAGCGGTTCTAAAAGTCTTTGAATTATTAGAGAGACTACCGTATATTATATGTAGATATTGCACGATGTGGGGTGTAAAATCGGGATTTGTCATCTCAAGATGGGCGATATATTCAACAAGTGGGCACCAGTACTAAACTGAATGATCCAGGCCTATTGGCCAAGTGGTAAAACTTGTATGTTCTATCGGTCAGTTTTTCTGTATAATTATACTATATTTACGGAGAATCCACAGATAGATAGATAGTTTATTGTGATGAATTATGCCCCAGAAGGGCTAAAATGCATAGATACATACATACATAAAATACATACATACATACAAAATATACAGACATGATGAAATATATATATAGCAGAGGAATCTCAGCTGGGAGCAATATCCCATATATAGCCTAGCCCATCAGTCGAGAATTCCTAGAGGTTAAGTAAAATATGACAATTTGTTCTTGTGTTTTTTTATCAAATTAAAAAATTTCCATGTTGCGGTTGGGGTGCGAAGTTTGACAAAAAAAGTTCGAGTTGGGGGGTTGCAGGCCTCAATTTAAGGTGGTAACCCGTTTTCAGGTTGCCATATGAAAAATAGTGGTAACTTATTTTCAGGTCCCCATAATTTTGACTAGCATGACTGCCCGGTTATTGGACAGGCCCTATTATTGGACACCTAGACCCAGCGGGGCTATTTTCTGGGAATATTACATGACAACTGTAATATAAATTTAATTTTACAGTTGAGTTACAAAGACACGCTGATAAATTTCTGTTTACTCACGGAATTTGTGCACGTTAAGCCCTCATGCAGGTCAGAAATAGTCTCACAAATTTGGGCGAAAAAATGTGTCAGAAAATTTCATCCAGTTGCAGAGTTTCATTCCTGATTGCAGGTTTGATTAAATTCGACAAAATTTGACTGAAAATGTTTCCACAAATATGGAGAATCTTCAGTCTGAATCTCAGTTTGCAACATGAGCGGAGTTTGGCAGACGATGTATATTTCCCCCCACCACTTCGTCTAAAAATATAACATTCCCGGGGAGCAGCCAGTTTACGATAGCATGACATGTGGCTCACAGTGGCAATAGCACTGATTGACAGCCAAGGATAATGGACACTCCCAAAAACTGCAAAATTTGGGACCGGTTGAATCTTCGACGCTCATTTCAAAACTCATTTGTGGGCTACAGTGCGGATTCCTGTTTAAATATTCTTGGATGTTTACTAAAGACTGGGGGACAAACAATTTTACAGTAAGTGGATTAGTTTCAAATAAATCCATCACTGAAAAAGTGTCCAATAACTGGGCGCAAACTTGCATTTTCATGCCGTGGATGGTCCCTGCGTTTCAACTATTCCCAGTCTCTCCCCGTATTTTTTCTTCAATATTTTTTTTATGACGATTTATCACTAAGATGTAGTCCTTTATCCAGTGTTACTTTATCGGCCATATGTGGTTGCATGGCCGACCTGCAGACTCTTATTCATAAAAAGTGTCCAATAACCGAGCAGTCATGCTAATAACAGGTTGAGGAAAATACCTTGATCGAGGTATTATACCTTTATCGGGGTATTATACCTCGATCGAGGTATAGGCCTATACCTTGATTGGGGTATAGGGCTATGTCAACTTCAGTTTTTGTCAATTTATGGAAAATGTGGACATCCAGATGCACATACCCTGGACTGTATGGATCTTTCAACAACATCTATGGCTTCATTGTTCCATGATTTTCACAGCAACGTATTGCTTCGTTTTATGCGACTAATCAATCAAATTATAGGCTAATACCTCGATCAAAGTATAATACCCCGATCAAGGTATAATACCTCGATCAAGGTATTTCCCCCAACCTGAATAATAGGGGCCTATGACATTAGGTTAATAATTATGCAATAGGTTCCCACAGGTTACCATCATCCGAACGCATGGCACGATCATACGTAGAAACTTCTGCTCGTAGCCATGCGGTAACGGGTGCTATCTGAGTGTAATAGGGCGTTTCCCAAATGGTCACATCCGACTGGTCCCGTTACATCCGACATCGGTGCAATCACATTCATACAACGAAGACACACCTCCAGAAAGCGATCGATTGAAATGATCCCATGGTGGGCCTCGAAGTGCCCCCATCACAAAATAAAAAGCATATCATTTTCCTGTGGTCTGCCGCCGATTTTAGTTTGTTTTCAAATATGTTAGGCCGTTTGTTTCTTAAGATAAACAAAAAAGCATGCTCCACTAGAGTGAAAAATAAAATAGCTAATTTGCACAACTTCGTTTTGGTCTCGCGTAGACTCCCCCAGTCTTGCGCCTCGTGAAACTGACATGTTTGCATGTCTAAGAAATATTTGAATAGATAATTTCATTGGCTCGTTTAAATGGGGCCGACATTTGACCTCATGCTTTGGGAACAACTTTCGAACTGGATTATCTCCCTCTAGATAGATGGCGCTGTGTGAAATACATGCCGAATCACAGCGAAAATCTAAGGGTAGTTTTAAGGATTCACAGTCAATTCACCCACAAACCGATTCACCCACAACCAATTCACCCACAACTCCAGGTCGATTCACCCACAAAAAAAGTCAACTCCCCACAACCAGGTCAATTCACCCACAGTTTCTGGCACAGGAGGTAGATTAAAGTACCAAACAGTTTAGGCTCTCTGAGGATCCTTAGTGATCAGTGTCGGTAGAGCCTAATTTTCAAAATTCGAAATTCTATTTTTTTTGTAGTTTTGGTTAGGTTTTTGTTAGGGTTTTGTTAGGGTATGTTTGTTTGGGTCATCGTCGCCGTGTGACCAATAAGGTTAGGTGCGACGTTAAACTCCAAACAACCAACCAACCAGTTTCAGGGTTGCTATAGTCATCATACATAATGATTAAATTTCAGAGGACGTGGGTGTATTGCATATATTGGGCAATTATTTGACTGCTTTTGGGGGAGGGGGCGATATTCTGGAAAATGTTATGGAAAATTAATGAACAATAGAATTTTAGCCAAGGTTGATTTCAAAGCAACATTTGAAGTAACCAAGAAGTAATCCACAGGTGTCACAGTGTAGCAAACAGTCATTCAGTGTGTAAATAATCTATGGGTAGATTACAAATAAAAGACAGAACAATGCTTAGTCTATTAACTACATTTGTATTCATCAGAATGACCAAGTTTGAATATTACATGTTCTTGAAATAAAATAGCGCAATATATCATTTAGCACAGACCATGAAATATAATACCAATATTGCATAATCTGTTTCTTAAAATAGTAATGTGTCATACATATAAATGAATTTATCATGATATTATGGATTACCCTGACCATAGACCTAGCCATTTCAGTGTAATCCCTGAACGAAACAACTTGACCATGGACAATCGACAGAAACAATAAAGTACATCCTAACCAAATCGAACAATGCCAACGACATCCACGCGCAGTTAGGGTGAAGCCTGCCACCCTACCCTGATAGCGGTTGGCGCAATGTTACAGGCACAGATTTCTAGGATCACAAATTTCTCTGGTTCCTAGTTTTTTTTCTGGGCGGCGCACGGTGTAAATTAATCGACGGAAACATTGTCATAACAACCACCAAGACATTTGACGAGAATAATATGAATCCAAACTGTTCAGTGTACAGTTAATAAATCCTTATAGCTTCATATAGACTTTAATTCCTACTCCCAACTAAAACTTTTGTATATATCTCCTCTCCTTCACTCATTAATACTCGTGCACTTGTACATACTATCCGTTTATGTTACATGAATGTTAAAATATCATATGAATACGCACAAACTCAATAGTACGATTAATGTAATATCAGCAATGTATATTTCAATATTTGAGAATAAAAAGTGTGATGATGGGCCGCGAAATCCGTATGGGAAGCGGCCCGTAAACCACAATTTCAATCAATCATATGTAATATATCCATATCCATTAGATATGTTGAATAAATCAACATTGAGACTGTGGGTGAATTGACCTGGTTGTGGGTGAGTTGACTTTTTTTGTGGGTGAATCGACCTGAAGTTGTGGGTGAATTGGTTGTGGGTGAATCGGTTTGTGGGTGAATTGACTGGATACCGTTTTAAGTGAAACGTGAAATGCCCTTAGAAAGCTAAGATGACAGGTTACCAGTGTAGAATTCATGGTAACCTGTTGAGAGGTTACCATCAGCACTCCTTAGATTGAGGCCTGGGTTGATGATAAAACGACTTCAGCCAGTGTGTTGTTGTTGTTCAAATTTAATTGTCAGTCAGACTTGGACTTGAGTTCATTTCTACACGAAAAATTTACGGTGGCCATGCACTGAACCAGCGCGTCTTTGTAGCCGATAGATGAACTCCAACCCCCTTTACACATTTCGTGGTTACCTCACCTGTCACAAGAACTGAAAGCAGGTATACGATAAACGTTGTCCGACAGTTTAACTGCCTTCCCCCCGAATCCTCCATCTCCAAAAGTTGATGCCGAGGTGACGTCAGGCCGGAAGTGAAATCGACACCTATCGACAGGTACGTACAGATACAAATCACAGGTGAGAATTACAGTAGATATGACGGTGTGAACAATATAACTGTCAACGAACGTACAAGGAACAGTTTCCCTAATAAATGTAATGCAGACTAGATTCAAATGTCCACACCAGAGATGTACAAATACATAAAAATATTCAGGGGGAGAAACTCTGGTCACATTAAAACCAAGCAGATGCTTGAAAATGATTATCTCCCCTGTATCAAGAAATAATCATCAAATAGCTTTGCCGCCTTTCCTTTCTTTGAATATAGTACGGATGTTCTATGGGCTTTCCACAGGTTATCAGCAATATATTCTTGCGAATTTCAATCCAGTTGTCTGTGGAATAGATCCAGAATTTCACATACATGTATTTTCACAGTTGATGGCTGGATTTCAAGGTTTTCTTTCTTTTCCTCACTATAGTTTAATTCTTTTTTTTTATGGGTTCCAGATTAAAAACCGAAAAAAAAAACAAATTCGAACAGCATTTCCTCTTATTACCAGGTAAAAATCCATGTTACGTTGGGAGACAAACACTGTACAAGTCAGATCACAGTTGAAATTCAATACCGGTGATACCGGTACACAAGGTCGACATTAGCCCCAGCAGGGACCTATAATGATACTGTCATTACAGTATCGTTAGGTCCCTGCTGGGGCTAGGTCGACATGGGTGACAGTACTGGTTGATATAGATGGAGAAAACCATCCATGAATTGATGTGATATCTGACGGTCGTACGACGGTCAGATATCACATCAATTCATGGGTGGTTTTCTCCATCTATGCATGGTTGATATAGCCCGAGTATCAAATCCTGTATGACGGAATATCTGGAAGATATCTTCTCCAGGCTCTGAAACTGTGTGCCGTTTGGCCTTGTTCCAGTCTAGACATCCATGCACGCCAATCAAGGTAAAACCAAGATGGTATGTCTGGGGAATACCATCTAGACGTACACGCTATGAAACTTCGTGTGAAATGTTCGCCGATATTCTACGCCGGAGATCCCATAATAAGCCAATCACGACAATTTCTATACCTTTTCTCTCTGTCAATGATTGACGTCACGGTTTACTTCACGGAGATAAACATCTTCGCACGGTACAATCTTTTAATATTTTCTGTCCCCTAACAAAGCCAGACTTTTCGGCGGGAGTAAACTGTTTGATCTTTACGGTTTTCCACGCACACTGTCTGGTAGCCAAGTTAACATGGCTTCGTTCGTTCCTGCATTTAGCTAGGAGTCCTCTTCATGAACTTGTATGGTTGGCCATCCCTGCCAGAATTCGTCATTTAGAGGCTGCCTCTAAATAATATATACCATGGTATAAAATGCCAAGCCTGCCATAATTCGTATTTAGAGGCTGCCTCTAATTATTTTGTACCATGGTATAAAATGCCGAGCCTGCCATAATCCCTATTTAGAGGATGCCTGTAAATCGCCAAGCCTGCCACAATTCGTATTTAGAGGCTGCCTCTAATTATTTTGTACCATGGTATAAAATCGCCAAGCCTGCCATAATTCGTATTTAGAGGATGCCTCTAATTCATTTTAGCCGTAAGTCGTAAATTTTCGCCTTCTTATTACTTCCACCAATGATATGCGCTTTCACAAATTTGGTGCCATATCTGTACGCTTGTTACAAGTTTACTCATTGGTCAAATTTAATATTCTTGATATGACATCGAGTTGTTTATGACTTACGGCTAAAATGAATTAGAGGCATCCTCTAAATAGGAATTATGGCAGGCTTGGCGATTTTATACCATGGTACAAAATAATTAGAGGCAGCCTCTAAATACGAATTATGGCAGGCTCGGCATTTTATACCATGGTATATATTATTTACAGGCAGCCTCTAAATACGAATTGTGGCAGGCTTGGCGATTTAGAGGCATCCTCTAAATAGGAATTATGGCAGGCTCGGCATTTTATACCATGGTACAAAATAATTAGAGGCAGCCTCTAAATACGAATTATGGCAGGCTTGGCATTTTATACCATGGTATATATTATTTAGAGGCAGCCTCTAAATGACGAATTCTGGCAGGGATGGCCAACCATAAACTTGCATGTACACTCCGGAATCACACGGCTCCATGGGTCGTTCGACTCTATCCGACATCCCGACTTTCTGTCTATTGGTGTCATCGAGTTCGGCAAAGAGTTTTATTGCCGTGAAGAGCTCATCCGTCTGCAATCAGTCTTCAAACATCAACGGTCCTTGTCTTTACCGCCATGATCTTTGTACGGATTCATCCATACTGGATCCGTGTTGTGGCCGAATGGTTAGAGTGTCTGACTCTGACCCAGGAGTGCTACAACTGGCGTGGGTTCGCGCCTCACCATTGACCGCTTACATATATACTCGCCTATTCACAAGGCGCTGGGCTGATTCGGTGTCCAGGGTAAAATGGACTGATGGTGGAACTAGTTACTACGAGAATAGAATAGAATAGAACCTTTAATTGTACTTTTTTACCCGTTGATGGGTTAATGTGTACAGGAGAAAACAAAACAGAATAAATCACAACATGTTCACCGGATTCAATAAGATACATTGTTCATCAAGTACTTTCTCTTAATTAGATTGCGATGAATAAAGTTAACTACCAGAGAGATGACCACCATGTCCTCGGCAGAGAGAAGCCATTATAGGTTAACCAGAAGACTACTGTTAAGTCATGTGACTGTCAGTATGTCGGCACCTCTTTCCACCTCCCTTATATGTGTTGTAATTTGATGGGGATCTTGTTCAAGAGATACCGGTCTTGCATGAAAAGATTTCCGTGCAGTCGACCCATGAGATCCACCGAGCTGCCGTTCGCAGTGAAAGCCTCCCGTTTGTTATATCCCGCATTGTTCGCCGTGCCCATGTACTCGGCTGTGTCCCGGTAGAATAAAGGGGCTGTCAGCGAGATTTTTTAGCATCTCGTCCATACGACAACAGCGTCTCGATGTAGGCTCGACAGGGGTACGTGTTGGTCGAGTCACTGATGAGTTTGTCGCTGAGAAAAATATCCACTTGTTGAAACATAGAGTGCAGCCATAGATTCGTCCGGCCCTCCGACATACTGACAGGCCCACCGTTGCAGCGTCGACGATTCTGGAGCCATCCCCATTGACGACTTTGGCTTTCACATACAAGTACGTATGGGCTAAATCCACATAGGACGTATCCGCATTACTGATGGTGAACATGATTGGCCCTGTTTCGTTGATGCTGGCGAGCGGGAGATGCTCCACCCATAATCCTTGTGGGTGGAACGGTCCACAAATCAAATTCACTGTTGGTGGAGGGGCAGGACCGCGTGGATTAAGGACATGTTTAAGAAAAGATATCCTGGGTCTTCGATGTGCGTCGTCGCTGGGTCGGTCGTCGACTGGTGCGTGGTCCCGGTGGTGCAGGTCTTTTATTCCCTACGGTGCGTTGTGCTTTGGCGACCAAGACGCCTCGGGCTTCTTTAGCTCGGCTCAGTGCTTCTTTGGGTGCTGTACCACACAAGACATCACCGGCGACTTGCAGTCCACTTCGGACCGCTTGTTTGCCGATCGCTTTTATTCCACTAGTCAGCAAGGACAGGAACGCTTTGACGATGCTCTCGAGTATGTTCCCCAGTCCATGACCGCGCTGAATGTGTGTACATACAAAGACCGGAAGGCCACCCCCGGCCTGTTGGATATAATAGTCCATATAGCTGCGTGCATCGCACTCGTTAGGTACTTTCATTATACAAAGTTGGGAGAACGTGCTTGTCGAAGATGAAGTGTCAGCACCACTTTCCCTCGTTTGAATACCACCGGTCGTCCCGTGTAATCTCTTATATCCACCGTGATAGTATTGATGTCAGTTTTTCACACCGGTAGATAGAGTACGTGGTTGACACTGTGGGTGACTTGATCTCCATAGTTCTTTTTAATGAGGACCACCCGTTGTATCCCCTGGGGTTTGGCAGCTCGATAGAGAGCCGACAATGCACTATGCGCAGCCGGACTGTCGGGACTTTAGTACAAGTTATCCAACGCCTTCTCTTAGCGCTTCATGGTGACCAATGATGATGGACCCTGGCTCTATCGTTTATTTATAACGGGTATATCTTGGGCCAGGGTCGGAGTTTCTTTCTGATTTTTTTCTTTGGCTTCTGCCTGCACATCGTCCATGGCAAATGACCAGCCCAACTCGTCTGATGACCACTCTTCCTCCGTAAGCACTTGATCCATTTCTGCCACGGCATCTTCCAATGCAGACCATATAACAGGGTGAAGGGTAAAATGCACTGTACCCCAATCCAAGCGAGCCAATTGAGCAAAGAAGGGGCCGCGTCGGATGTACACATCGTGACACAAGTGGATGAGATCGCCGTCCAGTTCACCAGACAACACCCGTTTGAATTTGGTTCAGCCCTCCCGGGACAGACGAATGTTAGCCGGGCACGGTTGTGTATGGTTCGCATCACAGATGTCTCCCACCTCCTCCATGATATCGACCTTATCCGCATAGACGTGCAGGAAGACCTCGGGGGTCAAGCTGAGAAACGCCCGTATTATATGCTCCGTCATGGTCAGTACGTGAATGGTACAAGATTTGACTGTCTCTCGTATTTATAGGGAGGAAAAGTTTATGACGGGAGATCAAAGGATCGGGTGGTCATGTCACTGGGCTGAGACTATCCGGGTAATCTATGACGTCGTCGTCCTCCGACGGTGGACTACGGGTGTTAAGTTTATCCAGGATATTCCAAGTGGACGACAGCTGAATAATGAATGACGGACCAGACGCTTGTAATCTCTGTAGGTCACGGAGGTGAGAAGCGGATAGTCTCTCTCGTCTTCCTCCTTGTCGCGGTTGATGATTTGCTCATTGGGTTCTGCCGCCGCTTCACTCAGGGCACGAGCCCTGCCCAACTGAACAGCTGACCGCTCGTCCGGTGTAAACAGCTGATCTACAATAGGCACCACCTTCTCGAAGGCTGTCCGCTGATCGGGATCTAGGGTGAAGCCTTGCGTAGGGTCCTGGTAACGGCCCAGACGTGGGAAGAAAGGTCCACGGTGTACGTAGATGGCATTGTCTATGTGGATGAGGTTTCCGACGAGCTCACCGCTCAACACCCGTTTAAATTTGGCCCAGCCGTCACGGTGTAGCGTAACCGTATTCGATACCAGCAAACATCTCCACGGTCTTCAACGATGGTGACTTTATCCTCATAGACGTGTAACCCCACCCGGGCTGTAAGGGGAAGGATGGCTCGTAGGACTGGTGACATGATTGACCCAATGACGAACGGTGAATGACACACACTCTGACTGTCTCTCGTATTTATGGTCAGGTCCCTTGGTGACATGGCTGACCAAATGACGAACGGTGAATGACGCACACTGTGACTGACCCTCGTCGGTTGCACATAAACGCATGTGTGGAGGCTCTGAAAAGCTGTTCTTTTTCTGTCCCTGTCGTTGTCATTGCCACAGAGGCAGGGTCAATAAGGCAAAGACTTGTGAGGCCAACAAGCCGTCGTTGGTTCCGGCGTGAGCGCTCGTGGTCCATAGCCCGGGTATCAAGGATGGCTGTCATAGTCCAGTAGTGGTGGGTGATAGCACACCTCTCCATCGAGTCGACTCTGTCGAGGGCCGCTTCTGTGGACTCTTTCAGGATCTGGCGTCGCCCCTCGTTGTCCTCGCCATTTGCAAACATGGACTGAACCATTGCTCGGTAACCCGTGAGTGAATTATCCACGGTCGCAAGCTGCAAAATGCGAGTCGCATAGGGCTGGGTCTCCGTCATGGCTCTGCAGCTATAGGAATGGGTGTGTGGGGCCCAGAGGGGCGTGTTTTATAGACCATGTCGCACATGCGAGCCTATACGCAGCTCTACTGGTATAGTCCGTGATAAGTACTATTCTGATTAGTTAGTCCAAAAAGAGAGCAACAACAACAACAACAACAAAGATCACAGCACATCTCTCTGGATTTGAGAGAAAAATCCGAGAGCGGGAACTATTCTGGATGCTAGAGCTTGGGTCAGTTTTTCCGTATGGTTTAAATGATAATGTCAGTGGGTTCGGCAATGTTACAAACTGCCGTTCAAATAGATCCAATATTACCCAGCTATTTAAACCCCATCAACGAAGACATCGCAGCCATGATTGGAAAAACTTTAATAGTGCGATGATTAACGATCATATCACTTTAAATTAATTAGTGGGTTTAACTAACACACCCAATATTACACATAGCTTACGTACAGTTCTGTATGCGTTACCTCTGAGAGATTTAAATCATATAGCCAGAGATATACAACAATCTGCGTCTTCAGGAAATATAATACCACCCAAAGATATAACGTATTTTCGGTTATATCGTCCAGTGAATATAATCGAAACATCCCAAGATTTTCTTGAAACTCAACTACTTAGATAAAGGACTGGACATTATTAATTTACCTCGAATCCTGAATGATCCAGAGATACGCAACACTGTACCAAACTATTTTAAGTTCACAGAACCTCCTTGCATTTCATATAAGTATACTAAATCTATAGCCACCAAAATTCAGGAGTTTGACTGGAACTTATACACGTCGGGGGGCTATAGTTGTGATTGTGAATCGTCGAACTTTATCTATACACCATGCAAACATGTTGTGACTGGTGATCTTGATGTGGTGAGTGATAAGGACCTAAGATTACTCCTGATGAAGGGACCTAAAGATAGAGAGCCGAGAAATATAAATCTGAAGGCCGACCAGAAGATAGTCCTGTCTGCTTTGGAACAGTACGTTATTGATTGGTCTAAGCGAGAAGAAGTTGAACCTGCAGTACTCGCGGATTGGCTGGACCTCACCAAGATCAAGGTCGTTGAAACAATCCGCCATATTGACAGAATTACCCTTCCCCAAGCAAAACAAGTACTGAGAAGCCCAATTCGCAAGAAGTTCTAGCAAATCTCCAGAGTAAATTCGTCATAGTCCCAGCAGACAAAGCTCCAAATAATATAATATTCAAATGTAAATATTACTATTACCTAGTGCTGGTTGAAGAATTGAGTGTAAACATATCGTCATCGAATACGTCTACTTACTCTCAAACTGAATTTACTCTGGAATATTTATTTAACAACCACAAAACGTTTCTCAAGGAAAGAGGTATTTGTATTCCAACCAAACATAATGATATACCAAAAGTATACTGGACCCCCAAAATGCATAAATCACCATACAAAGCTAGATTCATAGCTGGTTCTAGAAGCTGCACCACCAAGCTTCTTTCAACCCTGTTGGCGAGGGCCCTTCAGGAGGTAAAAACATTTTGGGAAAGGTATTGCGCCACTATTTCTAAAAACTGTGGCGTTGAATGTATGTGGATATTGAAAAACTCAAAATGTCTTACGGAAGAACTTGATGCTAAAGGTCACATACCGTATAGACATGTATCCACATGATTTCTCGACTCTCTCTACTACAATCCCTCATCAGGATCTTATTGACCGTCTAAGTTCATTAATAGTATCTGTGTTCAAGAAAACTGATCGTAGATATATTAATGTCGGATGCCACAAAGCCTTCTTTAGCTCTACTACATACAGGAGATATCATTCATGGGATGTTTCTTTGTTTATAGAGTTGCTTGAATTTCTCATTAATAATATTTATGTGAAATTTGGCAACACAATATATCAGCAGCATATAGATATTCCAATGGGTACTAATTGTGCACCCCTGTTGGCTGACCTATATCTGTTCTCTTATGAATATGACTATATGCAGGCGCTTTCAAAAACCAATCCATTCAAAGCCCGTTCCTTCTCATTCACCAAACGCTATATAGACGATCTTCTCGCTGTGGATAATCGCTATATAAATGACGCAGCGAAGGATATATATCCACCTTCACTGGATTTGAAGGAAACTACAGATAGCCCTACAGGCACATCACATTTAGACCTATATCTCTATAAAAATGAAGCGGGCCTTCTCTCTCGTCGACTGTATGACAAAAGAGATGATTACAATTTCGACATCGTAAACTATCCCTTTCTGGACAGTAATATACCAGTGGGACCTGCATATGGCGTATACATATCACGCCTAGTAGCATTTGCTAGATCCTGTGTTAAATGTGACGATTTTAATCAACGTCACAAAACATTGTTGCAGAAACTTATAAAACAGGGCTACACCACCAAGCGCCTCGACTCAAAGTTTCTCAAATTTGGCGATACATATCGCATGCTGATAGCAAAATACGAGCGTAGCGCGCAAGATCTATGACGTTACGTTTCGTAACTTGTGTCTAATTCCGCTTAACATGGGGCTAGGGGCCGTATGAACCCATGTACTTCAAGATCCTCATGGTACTCATATGAACAGTCACAATCAAAGCGTGACTAAGATACATCATTCTTTAGATGACGACTTTACAACGAATATTATGGATTAAGAATACTGATCAGCGATACGGATTTGATATTTTTGGAACATCATGATGTCTTGCCGGCATCATTGAAAACTGTTGACCGCTTCTCTCTTGCAAGCAACAAGCCTATGTTTATGTATACTATGATTGTCTTTTTGAATTTGGTGCTAATACTGTTATATGGAATATGGAATGGGCTGAATTATGAATGACGGACCAGACGCTTGTAATTTCCCCTATTGTAGAGGTAAAGTCCGTGTTCCGCTTTTTATATTTTCGGGAACAAATCCTCATTTTACATACACCCACCCATGACTTGATAGGCAGGCCCCGATAACCCGGAAACCGATATTAGCCCTTTTGGACCCGGTTGATAGAGGTTTTCCCCTATTGTACGGGTAAAGTCCTCACTCGACACCTCACTCGACCCAATCGGTCCACTAGGGGCCCCTCTCGCCCCCAAAATGTCCCGAAGATTGCCGGAGAATTTTCACGAAATCCCGCGTATTTTGGACTACTTTCTGTCCGCGGAGGCTTTTCCCCACGACCGCATCACCGCCAGACCGCATCACCGCGGAGGAATACATGCCCCATAGATCACGTGACCGGAAGTGATGTCACACACTTCGCAGAAACCACACTTGCACAGAACACCTGCGCACAATGCCCACTTCCGTTTTTTCTGCGCATGCGCACTGACACCAATTTGACTTTAAATGCTTACTATATACTACTTGGGTCAATATATTTAAATTGATCTGAACCGTAATACAGGTCTCACGGTCAAACGTTGCGAAAGCATTTGAAAATTTACTATCAGCAGAAGAATGCCACTAGACTGTATTACCAGCTTAGCGGTGCGAGTCAAAAATCAACTGAGGGAACCTCAGGAATGGTAAAAGCGTTAATTAAGTTTACAGGATGTTATCGATGTGGTGGGGACACTGTACGAACAACATCTCTGGTGAACTACAGGTAACCGCTCGGCCATTTATTCCGCAGAGTGAGCGAAACCATATTCACAGGATTTGACGTCAGCATATAACTAAATGCCGGTTGCGGAAGAGGAAATACAAATACGGTAGTACGTTTGTAACAAAACATGGTCTCTGTGAGAATAATACTAGGGTGTGTGGGTTATGCAACGCAGGTGCTATACTTTCCAGCGCGTGATGAAACTTGCTCTCGCCGGTTTGCAGTGGGTCCGATGTGTTATTAACATTGACGATTTTTTGCTCAAACGTTTGACGAACACCTGAGCCGATTTAAAGAATTTTCAGACAGGAGAAGACAAGCTGGTCTTGAACAGAAGCCAGTTAATTGCCAGATATTTCAAAGGGAGGTTATATTTCTCGGACTTGAAATCTCGGAGGATGGAGCTCTACAAAATCCCGACAACATTAAGAAGATAGGGCCTGACGGACGCCGAGGGATGCTAAAAATGTTCGTGCCATACTTCCGATGGGAAGTTATTACCTGTAGGCGTGTTGTGGAAGACTTATCTGAGATGGCGCTTGCGCTCACGGAGCGTACCAAGAAGAAGAAGAAGGGACCCTCGGTGGCCGAGTGGTCTAACGCGCATGACTGGTGACCGCTAGCCTCACACCGCTGAAACGGCACGGGTTCGAGCCCAGCTGGTCCATGTGTGAAAGTTTGTCAGTTACTTGCCGACGCGCGGTGGTCCTCTCCGGGTACTTCGGCCACCAACCAACCGACTGTCACCATATATGAGTGAAACAAACTTGAGTGTAACATTGCGCCAAATCCCCCCCCCCCACCCACCCAAGAAGAAGAAGTCGTCATTATGTTGGACGTCAGAATGCCAGTAGGCTCTTGACGATCTTAGATAAGCATAGGCATAGGGAACGACCCCCTCACAATAAATTCTGGCGACGCCCATGAAAATCCCTCATGAAACCCATCAATAGGGTGGTTGAGTATTGCTGATAAGACACATGATTCATTATATTAGCAAGGCTTAGGCCACAATAATGATGGTACACACAATTTATGTTAACACGAATATAAATTCAGTCGCATAAAACTTGGGCCGAAGAACCACACAATGGGCAAGACATACATAACAAAATAGTTTTAGTTCATTTTTTAACACGACATACATCTAATCATATTAGTATTACGAAATGTCAGCTTTGAGAATAAGGGAACTCCAATTTGCAACAAATTAGTCCAAAACACATTCGCGCTGATGGCACTGGACATGCACCACGTTTAAGGTTTAAGTCCTCTTCATTCCACCACCGGGTCATCTTCGGTGATTCGAATAAGTTCTTGAGTCGATGCCTATATAATACAACCTCATACATTTCATCCCCGAGCTTGTTTTGAATTAGCATGTCGGTATCTCAGGCCTGCGGTTTTTGCTTTGACTTCCGATGTCGATTTCAACGTGAGATCAAAGCAGTTTGGCCCGCGATTAAATTCAAAAGTAGTATGTTGGTGTATCAAATCTCCCCAAATCGCCTCAAATCTCCCCAAATCGCCTCAAATCTCCCCAATTCTCCCCAAATCTCCCCAAATCGCCTCAAATCTCCCCAATTCTCCCCAAATCTCCCCAAATCGCCTCAAACCTCCCCAACTCTCCCCACATCGCCTCAAATCTCCCCAAATCGCCTCAAATCTCCCCAATTCTCCCCAAATCGCCTCAAATCTCCCCAATTCTCCCCAAATCGCCTCAAACCTCCCCAAATCGCCTCAAATCTCCCCACATCGCCTCAAATCTCCCCAACTCTCCTCAAATCTCCCCAACTCTCCCCAAATCGCCTCAAATCTCCCCAACTCTCTCCAAGTCTCCCCAGGACTCCTCAAATCTCCCCGGGACTCCTCAGATCTCCTCAACTTGCCCCGAAGTTAATCGAATCTCCCCAACAACCGGGACATAGGTGTGACAAACAAGGGGCAAAACGGGGCAATTGCCCCAAATCTCCTCAATTCTCCCCAACTCTCCCCAGGACTCCCCAAATCTCCCCGGGACTCCTCAGATCTCCTCAACTTGCCCCGAAGTTAATCGAATCTCCCCAACAACCGGGACATAGGTGTGACAAACAAGGGGCAAAACGGGGCAAATGAACAGTTCAGCGTTGATATGAATTGAGAGGTGTGAAAAACAATGAGATCACTGAAGATAGGTAATAATTGGACTTTTTAAGGAGTATTATTGAGGTAATTGTGGTGTTTGAAGGAACAAATGACTTGATAATAAGAATAACTGGGGTGGACTCTAACATTTCTATTTGAATATTATTGAGGTAATAGGCGGTATAAAGAGTATATGGTTCGATAATAGGCCAAATTAAAATGGACTCGGTCATATCGACATATAACGCTGTGGTATATGTGATTCGAAGGACGGCTTCATTTGTACAAGTGGTTGTCGTAATAAGACTAAGGAAGGAATAAACATAATAAACATAATAAACAATATACCATGTTTAAATGACAAGACAAAGTCAAAATATTGGTTGACGATGTGAGATATATATTTATTGAAAAATCATATGAATTGAAATGTGTGTGATTCAAACTATAGCACGTTGTGAGGAAAGTCATTGTTCACGGATGAGCATGATCAATCGATTGTCATTATAAATTCGATCAGTTGTCTGTAACGATATGCAAACTTTGATCTGCCTCATGAGGTCCATCCCAGTCGGTAAACCCGTTAGGGTTGCACATGGAACACATTAAATACGATTGCTGATTTTGGTGGTCATCCAAACACTGTGTATAACTGTCCTCCATCGCTGTTAAAGCGGCTATGGCTTCTTCTATATCTATGATCATTCGCCTGACGAGGTCCATGAAAGCCTTCCATCTGTCTTTGGACACAGGAATGCCAATAGGTGAGGGCCGCATCTGTCCATAGGCGGTTCCGGAGGCTTAAATGAAAAAATATAATTTATTAATACGTGGGTTAAATGCAAGTATGATTTGGAGGATAATCGCCGTAGATATCAAATATTACCAATATAGCTACACATTATCGATTTCTTCTTAATATTTAAAGATAATGGTAAATAGATTTGGATTGAAACTTGTCAACAGATGGCCTTTAATTAAATTATAAATATTTACCTTTGGACCATTTTCTGATATGCACAATTGTAGTATCCTTCCACGGTTTGGCAGCTATAAAGATGTTGCGTTCTTCATCTATGGTGTACTTTTCTTTTGTTCAAAGCTAAGCCATTGAAAAGTCATAGCTTTTCTCGGCGTACTTCGGAAATCCCATTTGCTCTCCGGCGCGTTGGCGTCTCGTATTCTCTTCAAACTGTCAATTTGGTTAGATCAATATTCTTCGCGAATAAACACCTCTGGTTCCCGCGCGAGGACACTCCAGAACACCAACGCTTTGACAAACGCAAACCGGGTCTGTTTAAAGTTGAATACAGCGGGAATGGGATAGTGGCTCTCTGTTCAAAAACCTATTTTTGTTTTGGGGAAGGGGGGAATAATAAATACAGTTCGAAAGGAATAAACAAATATAGAAATAAGCTCACACGAGAAAGGTATTTAAATGTGTTGCAGTCAAAAGTTAGCGGGGTTGGGAACAATAAGGGGTTTAGAGTTAAGAACAACTCGATTGTCACATACCAGCTCGACACTGCCGCCTTGAGCTATTTCTACCCCAAAAGAAAGGTTCAAGCCGATGGGGTGTCAACAACATATTTAGATCTTTAGAACTGGAGCGTGTATCGATTATGTATTTGAATTTTTTAAATTACAATTTTGTATTTGTCATAATATGATTAACTGAAAATATTTATAAATATTTGTGTATGTGCTGTACGAAACATGTATGTGCCCTATTTCAAAATACGTTAATTTTGTTTGATTGTAAATAACTACATGTAATATATGTGTATATAGTGTTTGTCTTTAAATAATTCGAGTTTAGTTTTTTGTGAATGTACAACTAAGTGAATGTAAATTTTGGTAAATTTGAAATAATCTAATTTGGTTTTATTATGTTTGAAATATGAAAAAATAGTTTGTTTTTTTTTGTAAAACAGTGTTGATGGAATATAATTTCCGTTTTCATAAATCTTTTGAATACAGTTTTTAGTAGTATCTGATTTGTGTTTTGTGTATTTGAGATATAAAAAAAAAAAATATAGGTTTTGGTAAACAGTAAAGTTGGAATATAATTTCTGTTTCGTACATGTTTTGAATTTAGCTTTACCAAGTTATCTAATTTGGTATTTGTATATTTCAAATAGGGAAATTCGGTTGGAAAACGATAATGTTAGAATGAAATATTTTTTATTCGTAAATAGAGTACAACTTTTATACTACCATATTAAACTCAATGCTCGTTATACAATATAGCCAATATGCATTAGGTTATTTTGGCCAGTAATATGGTGGGCCCATGAAGTGTTTTCTTATCAGCCATAAACGCCACAGGAGACCATGGTCAGCTTAATTTAATAGCCCTTGGCCAGTCATAAATAACTGCTAAGAGGGAGGTGTGGGCATGCTGTCTAACATGTGGTTGTGGTTAGGGATAATAAAAATTAGTTCCCTCAGGCATACACAGTACACAGCTTGAGGGAGACCAGCTCTGCACTTGTCCAAGAGGACTTTGGCCAAGCAAGACAAACTCCATAGCTGATGTGCTGGCTCATAGTCATCATGCCAATAACCTATATTTTCTTTCTTGAAAACCAGTACAGAGAGTCATACACTGAAATTGTACAAGTCACTGGAATTGTAATTCGGTTGAGGTTTTTAATTTGAAATTTTAATTGCAGAAGGCAAATATACATGAGCAGTGTGACTAACGTCACAGGACCTACGAAGTACAGTAGGCATTAGGACTCGATCGTATTTTCATTGAGATATGATGTGACCCTCCCCTACGGTACGTTTCATCATAATATGGTACATGTACAACCTTCCATAACAGCCACAGGTTCTCTTCATAACATGCCTTTTGTGAGATTGAGCAAGATTATATTCTGGGTATTTATATATTTACATCGATGTGTTCGTGCCACAAAAATGAAAGTATATTGGTGAATGTTCTGGTCATTTAGTGATTCGGCCCTGGTACAAATAAATAACGATCGCCGATTTAATTTTACAATTTGTTAATTAAAGGAAACAGATTGAATAATATAGGTTCAGTAGATTTCAAGCTTCACGTGTGAAAATACATTTACATCTGTTTAATGGTTTTCAGTGCCCTTGTACAGGATCAAAACAACTTTTTGAATCACATTATTTTCCCAACAATACAACAGATTTTTATTTATAGTACTATAGTAGAAAGGTAGCATTTATGTAATTTACGGTAATTCAACTCCAGACCAACACCTTCTATGCACAAGATTCTATGTCATTCTCCTGAGCATAACCGGTACAAAGAGGAATAAATAGCGTCTCTACATCACGTTGTCATCTAGATATATGAGACAACACATTTTGGGCATCGGCAATCTGATGAATGTACTATTCCGGTCTTCTTGTTTCACATTATATTCTATGGCGGTTGATCGGTGATTTTCTTCATTGATAAACGTTAAACCACCTCAGCTTCGTTATGGAAACAGCGCTGATTGTTTGATATGGGCAGCCATTTATGTCAAAATTAGCAATTACAAAACCTAAAGCCAAACTCAGAAACGACAGCATATCTTACAATGTCCACTGTAATCTTAAACGCATTTTATATTCCTGCAAATAAAAAAACATTAACTTTGAACATATACTCAAACCGAAAACAAACGGTACGATGTTCGAATACAAACTCAGAATGAAAAGCCTAGTTCTGGACGAATAGCCAGTCCGACACAGAGTGTGACCTATTTGAAAAGGAAGAGTATAACTCAGAACGAACGAGCTGTTTCACAACGAACAACGTTCCTTCGGAAATTATTTCCGGAAATAATCGGGTCATTCCGAATGGTAGAAAGATATATGACGTGAAACTGGGCCGCTATTTCGACTTCCGCTATTTCAGGTCGTGACCTCAAAATGAATGTGGTTATTTTTTGCCCCTAGGTTAAAGGGTACCAAAAGTTTTGAACTTCAGATATCAGACAAAAATGTTTACATGGACTTGCCATTCTCATCTTGTGAGACTCCTTACTATGAGTCGCTCATGCAAACGACAGCCACCCCCTCAAAATGTGGGGGAGAAGCAGATAGAGGCGCTCGAGTGGTCTCCCGTCTGCCGAGCGCCTCCTCGATTATAAAGTACGTTCTGAAAGAGGTCATTCGTTCTCTGATACGTTGTACGTGCTGAAATATACTGTTTGTTCTGAGTTCGCTTGTATTATCGTTTGGAGAGAGATGAAATATGCGTTTAAAGTTTGGATCCTTGTTTACAAAAAGATGACATAAGCGTTTATACTGACGCTTTATATCGTTAGATACGTTTTCTGTTGTGAGTTAAGCTGTACAACCCGAGCTGGTAATTTTGACATACATGGCCGCCCATAGTTTGAGGGTATATGCAGTACTTAAGATTAACCTCAGGGCCATGTGCAATGGGACAGGGTATTTTTAGCTGTGGATAATTTGACCTGAATTTGAAGGCTCCAGCCTGGTGTGGCCAATGTGGAATAGGATACAGTTTACATACACAATGTATATCTAATATACTGAAGTGTTAATTATCAATCTAATTATAATCGGAATTATTTCAGATGAGAACTTGATGGTAATAATGCCCTAATGCACGTTCATGCCAAAAATCAAGGTTCTAATGTTAACGGTTCTCCTTATTTTGCCGACGAAAGGATTCGGATGGACTCACTCATTACCGGACAATTTGCGATCTGTAGCCTACTTCGTAGGAATATCTCATTTAAATATTTTATCTGAATTTGTTTATCAGCAAAAGATGGAAAAACATATCCTGGATGGAACAGAATGAGGAAATGTCTACTCTAAAATAGTACAATGTAGTAGTGGCAAAGAATTTGACAGTAGAATGACAATCCTTTTGACAGAAATTTCCAATGAAGAAATAATTCCATTTTTATAAGAACATAATCTTTATTATGTCTATAACACATGTAAATTGAAGACGATCATTCAGTGATTTTATTAATTCCAAAATCAGCTTAAATTTGAAGCTCTGTATATGGCATGATACTTGTGCACAAGTCCTTTAACAATTTGTGGATCATGTATTATAACATGAGCAGTGTGACTAACGTCACAGGACCTACGAAGTACAGTAGGCATTAGGACTCGAACGCGAACTGAACTCTTGGAAATCCCCACCCCCAGTTGAAATCCTGCCTATATTAAGATGGGCATCGCCCAGTAATCGCCAGTGATTTTCATCAAAAATCACCAGAAATTTTCATCAAAAGCAGGTCAGCTCAGAACTTGTTGGTAACAGTCTCCTAATGCGCCTTCATTCCAAAATAAATAACGATCGCCCATTTAATTTTACAATTTTTTTAATTAAAGGAAACAGATTGAATAATACAGGTTCAGTAGATTTCAAGCTTTACGTGTGAAAATACATTTACATATCTTTAATGGTTTTCAGTGCCCTTGTCCAGGATCAAAACAACTTTTTGAATCGCATTATTTTCCCAACAATACAACAATTTTTTATATATAGTACTATAGTAGAAAGGTAGCATTTATGTAGTTTACGGTAATTCAACTCAAGACCAACACCTTCTCTGCACAAGATAATAATGATTCTATGTCATTCTCCTGAGCATAACCGGTACAAAGACATACAGTGGGACAGGGTATTTTTAGCTCTGTGTAATTTGACCTGAATTTGAAGCTGATGTGGCCAATGTGAAATAGGATACACGTTAAAGGCTACAGTTCACATAACAATATACTGAAGTGTTAATTATCAATCTAATTTAAATCAGAATTATTTCAGATCAGAACTTGCTGGTAACAATGCCCTAATGCACGTTCATGCCAAAAATCAAGGTTCTAATGTCAACGGTTCTCCTTATTTTGCCGACGAAAGGATTCGGATGGACTCACTCATTACCGGACAATTTGCGATCTGTAGCCTACTTCGTAGGAATAAATAAATCTGATCTGATTTGCTAAATATAGTAAAAGTTTTGTTCTCAATAAAATGGTTCAGCTGCTCATGCAGACTCGGCTATACAGCTGTGATGGATAATTTTCCATAACTTTTTCATAAACTTGATAAACATTCTAATATGAGATCTCATTTTCTCGCAAGTTTATACACAACAAATATCTCAGTTTTCAAAACAATATTGGACTAGCAGTCGTCAATGATTTACTAGACCGCAAATGAAATATCATGCTAATCACCACATTTGTAAATACATAAGTGTATAAACATTCTATCTTTCATCTATTTTGCTAAATATTGCACAGATATACATATCTGTAACATCACCAATTGAAGAGGAAACTATGTCACATGTGACTCTTCAATCTACAGTACATATTGAAAATCAGTAGATCTCCCAGTTAATTTTTTTTATTTGTATTTCAATATCAGTGAACAAAAAGAGTCTTTGCATGGTTGCCTGGCCGAAGTTCAGCTAGACTTCCCACATAGCATGCAGGTGTGTCATGTTAGACAGATACTCAAAGGGATTTTGACCTTTTTCATAATGTTTCTGCCAGATAGAATGATTAACATGCATGGATGATCAATAAATTGGAAGTTTAATGCAAAAACGTTTTGAAACAGTGCATGCTAACTTTTATGTATTCACAATAAATTGCAAAATACATGAAAATGCAATTGGATTTTATAGCAGACAGGCTATGAACAGGAATGTCCAGTCTTTTCACATTAGATTTCTCCAGTCCTGTGGAACACAGTGATATCCAACTATAGAAAACGCATTGATTGATAATTAACACTTCAGTATATTGTTATGTGAACTGTAGCCTTTAACGTGTATCCTATTTCACATTGGCCACATCAGCTTCAAATTCAGGTCAAATTACCCAGAGCTAAAAATACCCTGTCCCACTGTATGTCTTTGTACCGGTTATGCTTAGGAGAATGACATAGAATCATTATTATCTTGTGCAGAGAAGGTGTTGGTCTTGAGTTGAATTACCGTAAACTACATAAATGCTACCTTTCTACTATAGTACTATATATAAAAATTGGTTGTATTATTGGGAAAATAATGCGATTCAAAAAGTTGTTTTGATCCTGGACAAAGGCACTGAAAACCATTAAAGATATGTAAATGTATTTTCACACGTAAAGCTTGAAATCTACTGAACCTATATTATTCAATCTGTTTCCTTTAATTAAAAAATTGTAAAATTAAATGGGCGATCGTTATTTTGGAATGAAGGCGCATTAGGAGACTGTTACCAACAAGTTCTGAGCTGACCTGCTTTTGATGAAAATTTCTGGTGATTTTTGATGAAAATCACTGGCGATTACTGGGCGGTGCCCATCTTAATATAGGCAGGATTTCAACTGGGGGTGGGGATTTCCAAGAGTTCAGTTCGCGTTCGAGTCCTAATGCCTACTGTACTTCGTAGGTCCTGTGACGTTAGTCACACTGCTCATGTTATAATACATGATCCACAAATTGTTAAAGGACTTGTGCACAAGTATCATGCCATATACAGAGCTTCAAATTTAAGCTGATTTTGGAATTAATAAAATCACTGAATGATCGTCTTCAATTTACATGTGTTATAGACATAATAAAGATTATGTTCTTATAAAAATGGAATTATTTCTTCATTGGAAATTTCTGTCAAAAGGATTGTCATTCTACTGTCAAATTCTTTGCCACTACTACATTGTACTATTTTAGAGTAGACATTTCCTCATTCTGTTCCATCCAGGATATGTTTTTCCATCTTTTGCTGATAAACAAATTCAGATAAAATATCTAAATGAGATATATATTTGCCTTCTGCAATTAAAATTTCAAATTAAAAACCTAAACCGAATTACAATTCCAGTGACTTGTACAATTTCAGTGTATGACTCTCTGTACTGGTTTTCAAGAAAGAAAATATAGGTTATTGGCATGATGACTATGAGCCAGCACATCAGCTATGGAGTTTGTCTTGCTTGGCCAAAGTCCTCTTGGACAAGTGCAGAGCTGGTCTCCCTCAAGCTGTGTACTGTGTATGCCTGAGGGAACTAATTTTTATTATCCCTAACCACAACCACATGTTAGACAGCATGCCCACACCTCCCTCTTAGCAGTTATTTATGACTGGCCAAGGGCTATTAAATTAAGCTGACCATGGTCTCCTGTGGCGTTTATGGCTGATAAGAAAACACTTCATGGGCCCACCATATTACTGGCCAAAATAACCTAATGCATATTGGCTATATTGTATAACGAGCATTGAGTTTAATATGGTAGTATAAAAGTTGTACTCTATTTACGAATAAAAAATATTTCATTCTAACATTATCGTTTTCCAACCGAATTTCCCTATTTGAAATATACAAATACCAAATTAGATAACTTGGTAAAGCTAAATTCAAAACATGTACGAAACAGAAATTATATTCCAACTTTACTGTTTACCAAAACCTATATTTTTTTTTTTTATATCTCAAATACACAAAACACAAATCAGATACTACTAAAAACTGTATTCAAAAGATTTATGAAAACGGAAATTATATTCCATCAACACTGTTTTACAAAAAACAATTTTTTCATATTTCAAACATACTAAAACCAAATTAGATTATTTCAAATTTACCAAAATTTGCATTCAGTTAGTTGTACATTCACAAAAACTAAACTCGAATTATTCAAAGACAAAACACTATATACACATATATTACATGTAGTTTTTTACAATCAAACAAAATTAACATATTTTGAAATAGGAAACATACATGTTTTGTACAGCACATACACAAATATTTATAAATGTTTTCAGTTAATCATATTATGACAAATACAAAAATTGTAATTTAAAAATTCAAATTCATAATCGATACACGCTCCAGTTCTAAAGATCTAAATATGTTGTTGACACCCCATCGGCTTGAACCTTTCTTTTGGGGTAGAAATAGCTCAAGGCGGCAGTGTCGAGCTGGTATGTGACAATCGAGTTGTTCTTAACTCTAAATCCATTATTGTTCCAAACCCCGCTAACTTTTGACTGCAACACATTTAAATACCTTTCTCGTGTAAGCTTATTTCTATATTTGTTTATTCCTTTCGAACTGTATTTATTATTGCCCCCCTTCCCCAAAACAAAAATAGGTTTTTCAACAGAGAGCCACTATCCCATTCCCGCTGTATTCAACTTTAAACAGTTTGCGTTTGCCAAAGCGTTGGTGTTCTGGAGTGTCCTCCCGCGGGAACCAGAGGTGTTTATTCGCGAAATATTGATCTAACCATTGACAGTTTGAAGAGAATACGAGGACTTAATAACGCCATGAGAGAGCAAATGGGATTTCCGAGTACGCCGAGAAAAGCTATGACTTTCAATGACAGCTTTGAACAAAAAGAAAAGTACACCATAGATGAAGAACGCAACATCTTTATAGCTGCCAAACCGTGGAAGGATACTACAATTGTGCATATCAGAAAATGGTCCAAAGGTAAATATTTATAATTTAATTAAAGGCCATCTGTTGACAAGTTTCAATCCAAATCTATTTTCCACTATCTTTAAATATTAAGAAGAAATCGATAAT
This sequence comes from Hanleya hanleyi, assembly GCA_036873755.1. Lineage (NCBI taxonomy): Eukaryota > Metazoa > Mollusca > Polyplacophora > Lepidopleurida > Hanleyidae > Hanleya > Hanleya hanleyi. The sequence continues at coordinate 132,702 of JAVTVY010032435.1, forward strand.
GTGTAGCTATATTGGTAATATTTGATATCTACGGCGATTATCCTCCAAATCATACTTGCATTTAACCCACGTATTAATAAATTATATTTTTTCATTTAAGCCTCCGGAACCGCCTATGGACAGATGCGGCCCTCACCTATTGGCATTGCTGTGTCCAAAGACAGATGGAAGGCTTTCATGGACCTCGTCAGGCGAATGATCATAGATATAGAAGAAGCCATAGCCGCTTTAACAGCGATGGAGGACAGTTATACACAGTGTTTGGATGACCACCAAAACCAGCAATCGTATTTAATGTGTTCCATGTGCAACCCTAACGGGTTTACCGACTGGGATGGACCTCATGAGGCAGATCAAAGTTTGCATATCGTTACAGACAACTGATCGAATTTATAATGACAATCGATTGATCATGCTCATCCGTGAACAATGACTTTCCTCACAACGTGCTATAGTTTTAATCACACACATTTCAATTCATATGATTTTTCAATAAATATATATCTCACATCGTCAACCAATATTTTGACTTTGTCTTGTCATTTAAACATGGTATATTGTTTATTATGTTTATTATGTTTATTCCTTCCTTAGTCTTATTACGACAACCACTTGTACAAATGAAGCCGTCCTTCGAATCACATATACCACAGCGTTATATGTCCATATGACCGAGTCCATTTTAATTTGGCCTATTATCGAACCATATACTCTTTATACCGCCTATTACCTCAATAATATTCAAATAGAAATGTTAGAGTCCACCCCAGTTATTCTTATTATCAAGTCATTTGTTCCTTCAAACACCACAATTACCTCAATAATACTCCTTAAAAAGTCCAATTATTGCCTATCTTCAGTGATCTCATTGTTTTTCACACCTCTCAATTCATATCAACGCTGAACTGTTCATTTGCCCCGTTTTGCCCCTTGTTTGTCACACCTATGTCCCGGTTGTTGGGGAGATTCGATTAACTTCGGGGCAAGTTGAGGAGATCTGAGGAGTCCCGGGGAGATTTGGGGAGTCCTGGGGAGATTTGGGGAGAGTTGGGGCAATTTGAGGGTTTGTCACACCTATGTCCCGGTTGTTGGGGAGATTCGATTAACTTCGGGGCAAGTTGAGGAGATCTGAGGAGTCCCGGGGAGATTTGGGGAGTCCTGGGGAGATTTGGGGAGAATTGAGGAGATTTGGGGAGAATTGAGGAGATTTGGGGCAAGTTGAGGCAAATGGGGAGATTTAATACACCAACTACTCATACATACTACTAACTGGGTTACGTACTTGGTCAAGGTGTTGTCAGGAAACACATCAGCGGAGCTTTTACTGGGTAGGGTGAGGTAAAACATGACGACTGAGCTTTCCTGCTGCTGCTGTTGGTTTTAATACTTCTCCCAGCCCTTGGGCGCTAATCGTCGTGATGGTCGCGGTGACTTAGATCTTGGTGGTTGCAGGGGGTGGCGTGGTAAAAGGGGTGAAAAAGTAGGTGCCCGCCGTGGTGGTGTTTTGGGGGGAGACTCCGGTTCCCACTCGATTTCCCAAGAAGGTTGTGGAGTCTGTCGTTGTGCGTGCACCGGCGATTCACGCTGCATCCAGGCCCAGCGCTCGGGGCTCCCCACCAATTCCTGTGGTACATGCATGTCTTTCAAGCCTTGAGCGAAGACCTCCCATCCTCGAGAATTCGTGTGCGACCTGCGTTGACGCATCAGGTCATTCACTAAATCCGTCATGTGGGTACTGGGGACCACCTGATTCTGTACCAGTAGTTCACCTTTATCATTTCAAGTCATGTTAGGATTCTGTTTCATCCGTTGTAATACCAGGCCAGCTTGTTTCTTGAACGATGCAGGTGCACTCTTCAGGACTTCGTCTTCGACCCACTGTGGGGCTGTGGGTGGTACCCCTGGTAATGGCGACGGTTGGAGCGGTGCTGAGGTTGGTGGTGGTGGTGCTGCTGGGGTAGAGAGGGTTTTGTATTGATCCATGAACGTCATGTACCGCTGAAGCGTTTCATTGTACTGTTGTACTTTCTCACTGTCGCTTAACTCCGGTCGTTGTAAGATCTGACGCATCTCTTCATGTGTGTTTATCGTCTTCACCGTAGAGGGTACGGGGTACGGTGATTGGAGGTTTTGAAGGAGCCGAGGTTCGACGAGGACCATTTTTTTCGTGTGGTTCATTGTCGGTCGAACAGTCCACCCAATACTGGACCCAACACGGAAGCCGCCAACGGTGCTAAAATGGCCCCGAGAAAGCCGCCTTTCTGTAACACCTTTTTCTTTTGTGCTTGAGAGACTCGTTTCTGGACTAAGGCTCGCAGACCTGTCTTATGCTTGGCCAACTTCGCCTTCTGAGCCGGAGTCAGTGGTACGTTGCCTTTTAAGATATTGAGTCCAATCTCACACAGACAGCACACGAGAGCAGGGTCTGCGCCGCGTACAATGGTTCGAACCAACTCGGGTGAGGCCGTCTTCAACACACGGAGCGTCGGAGCATGCTTCCGTACTCGAGCAGACATCATGTACAACTGATGCTAGAACCCCCAACCCTGCCCTTTTTATCTACCTACCTCGTGAATATTGAACAGAGACAAAAGTCAACCATGATGTGGTATTAATTCTTTTATTATCCCCAACATCAAACACACACCCCAGCTGGGGGGAACCACTGTGGGTGTGTTTACATTATTTTTGCATGTACACGTGGTGGGTCTCTCCGGGAAAGATACCGGTCCGTAGTCGAAGATGGTCGAGGGTGGCTTGCCTCAGGTCGAAGAGCATATACCCGTGCTGAGGGGTTGTCGCATCTTTAAAGGCTTCCAACGCAAACGCAGTGCGTCCAGGATACATCTGTCTCGCCATGTGCAGTACTTGCAATCTAATTAAAATTAAATCCTATCTGCTCCCCATTTGGATACTGTCGCTTGTAGGATCTAACATGTTTGCAGTAACTCGCGTGTTAACCAACCCCGAGAACGCTTCATAGTGCTTTGAAGGGAACATTGATGACAGAGAAGTTTTGGTTGGCTCAGCCGAATTAGCCGGCTCGCTGGCGGGGGTGTCTTTTCATGTTGCCGCGGTCCCGACATTGTGGCGCCATAATACGGGGTAAATATATGAACTGATCTTTGGTGTAAGTATTAGGGTAAATGGACCCAGTGAACCTATCTCCCCTCCCCGACTGCAAATGGATGAGTCCAGATGCGACCATGATGTCATATTGCTATTAAATATCCATGGTATGGACACCAAATTCAATTGAAATACGTAAGATCCTATATAGCGACATGTACGATTGGGGAGCATTGATAGGATATTAATTTATTAAGATTGCAGTACTTGAGTGGTATCTCTCAGGTTTTTGAAGACCACCAGGTAGTGGGCATTTAAGCTGATGTTCCGATGTTATTTGTTTTTAATGAACAGATTCTGCACAATGTAGATGATGCTGAGCCGTCGATGATGGCTGCCTTTGGTAAAGAGTTGGGTGACCCGCGCATCCAGAACCACCAAGGTGTCCGGTTCTAAATCGGCCAGGTTGGATAGCCCTTCCACGAACGTGATTTGGGGCATTGCTGTGTACGCCGCCTGCCATTCTCCGTAACACCAGAAGACTCGGCCAATGGGTGGAGTAATCATGCTGTCGGCGTGTTCGAGGAGCTTCCTGACGAAGTGCGTTTTGACGGAACCCGTCGGTCCTGCGATGACACAGGTGAAGGGGTGTTGCCACCGAGGGTCCATGGTTGGAGGTGTATCCTCTGTCGTGGTAACCCACTCTTGTAAATTTGGTACGAGTGAACTGCGGTCGTCGATGCGTCGAGCTTTGGTACCGTTGTCGATGTGCGTTCACTGTGATTGATGAAATCAGGTGGATTTTCAGACGTACTGGGTGCACTTGGTGTAGGTGTTGACTCTATACTCGATGTAGCCTGTACACGGGGTGTGGTGGTGGTGATGACTGGGCTCGTTTCGGTCACGGGGTTGACTGGTGCTATCTGTAGACTGGTTTGACGCCGTAAAACACACCTCCGTACAACACACTCAGCAGGGTTAGCAATATCACTACAAAGCCCACTTGTGCTTTGCGCGTTTTGGGAGACGCTGTGTTCAGAGACGATTGCACTGTGTTCATGGTCGAACGTGGAATGCAGGATGATGGCGGTGGTGTCTGGTTTTATAGTCGTTTCACCTGGTTGGCCGCGACACAGGAATTGAAGGAACTGGGCCAGCCTTGCCATTTGACGAAATAAAATTGGATGCCACGTCGACGTTCGGTTTTTAGGATGCGTTCCATCGTATAGTAATCTTGCTTTATTTTTATGACAGGTTGTAATTCCAGCTCGTAAAACGTCCCTAGCAACGGTTCCCCTTGAAGATCTTCCAGTTCATAGACTCGCCGCAGTCGGGTAGGCGCCGTTTAATCAGAAAGTGCTCATCGCTCCAGTTGGGCAAGTAACTTTTCTCGAACTTGCCCTTGACTTTACTGATCCGCACAGGGTCCCCGACCTTGAACTCCTTCTTCGGCATTCGCTGTGATTGTATGGGATACAAGACACGCCGGACTTGGGCTTCATTGCGTTGGGTCACGGTAATGGGGGCTCTCTGTATACTCCAGTGATAGGCTCGATTGTAACCACTCACAAGTTTCGGGAGAACATCGATGTACCGCCTTGTATTCTTATAGGTGAAATATTTATACATGCGGCCTTTGAATGTCCTGTTGAACCTTTCCACAACGGAAGCCTTGGTCTCGTTGTAGGTGTGAAAGAAGAAGACCTTCTGTTTCTTGAGAAAGGCTTGGAACGGTCTGTTGAGGAATTCCATGCCTTCGTCGGTTTGCAAATACAAGGGTTTGCGCCCGGTCTTGAAGATGTCCTTGAACGCCGCTATGAGATTCGCCCCCGTTTTCGTCCGTATAGGTACCACCCACGCATACTTTGACAGGATATCGATGCACGTCAAGATATACCGATTCCCATCGTTGTGTTTGGCAAAGGCGCTCATATCGACCAAATCCGCTTGCCATTGGGCATCTAGTCCTCCCACGATGACCCGGTTCCGTGGAAAATGGCGGCGGGCAGCTCGATGTAAGGTATAGGTGTCTTGTTTTTTTAACCAATCTCGGACTTGGGCACGTTGTATCCCCTGGGGTTTGGCCGCTCGATAGAGAGCCGACAATGCACTATAGGCCGCCGGACTGTCGGGACTGTAGTACAAGTTATCCAACACCTTCTCCCAGCGCTTCATGGTGACAAAATGATAATGGACCGGGGAGTATGGTTTATTTATAACGAAGTCTGATATTCGGGTTCTACCACCGTTGTATATATCCTAGGTTGACTCAGTCTAGCCGGATAATCAATGGCCTCATCGTCTGGTTCATTGGTAGAAATTTGTTCATTGGGATTCACATTGTCCATGGTAAATGACCAGTCCAACTCGTCTGATGACCACTTGATAAGCACTTGGGCATCTTCCAATGCAGACCATAGAACTGGGTGAAGGGTAAAACGCACTGTACCACCATCTAGTCGAGCCAATTGAGCAAAGAAGGGACCGCGTCGGACGTACACATCGTGACACAAGTGAATGAGGTCGCCGTCCAGTTCACCAGACAACTCCCGTTTTAATTTGATCCAGCCCGCCCGGGACAGACGAATATGAGCCGGGCACGGTTGTATAGGGTCCGCATCACAGATGTCTCCCATCTCCTCCATGATATCGAACTTATCCGCATAGACGTGCAGGAAGACCTCGGGTGTCAAGCTGAGAAACGCCCGTATTATATGCTCCGTCATGGTCAGTGCTTGAATGGTACAAGATTTGACGGTCTCTCGTATTTATAGGGAAGAAAAGTTTATGACGTCAGAACATGGTGCATTATGGGCTTGCCACATGAAACGTACACCCCAAATTGTCTGTGAATATCTGGCGCTGGGGTCACAGTTCCTTTCTGGCTGCTTTCATTTGGGTTCCGATGCCGTACCGGCCTGCGTTGTATGGATGCAATTGTCACTGGGCTGACTGAGTGTAGACGGATAATCAATGGCATCGTCGTCTGATTCATTGCTAGGTTTGGTCATTTGTTCATTGGGTTCTGCTGCCGCTTCACTCAGGGCACGAGCCCACCCCAACTGATCAGCTGACCGCTCGTCCGGTGTAAACAGCTGGTCCACAATAGGCATCACTTTCTCGAAGGCTGTCCACAGATCGAGGTCTAGGGTGAAGCCTCGCGTAGGGTCTTGGTAACGGCTCAGGCGTGGGAAGAAGAGTCCACGGTGTACGTAGATGGCATTGTCTATGTGGATGAGGTTTCCGTCGAGCTCACCGCTCAGCACCCGTTTAAATTTGGTCCAGCCGTCCCGGTGTAGCGTAACCGTATTCGATACGGTCTCAGCGCGCGACCAGCAAACATCTCCACGGTCTTCAACGATGGTGACTTTATCTTCATAGACGTGTAACCCCACCTGGGGTGTAAGGGGAAGGATGGCTCGTAGGACTGGTGACATGGTTGACCCAATGACGAACGGTGAATGACACATACTTTGACTGTCTCTCGTATTTATGGTCAGGTCCCTAGGTGACATGGTTGGCCCAATGACGAACGGTGAATGACGCACACTGTGACTGACCCTCGTATATATCCGTTGCACATAAGCGCATGTGTGGAGACTCTAAAAAGCCGTTCTTTTTCTGTCGTCATTGCCACAGCGTCAGGGTCAATAGGGCAAAAACCATGACGAGGCCAACGAGCCGTCGCTGGTTCCGGCGTGAGCGCTCGTGGTCCATAGTCCGGGCATCAAGGATGGCTGTCATAGTCCAGTAGTGGTGAGTGATAGCACACCCCTCCATCGAGTCCACTCTGTCGAGGACCGCTTCTGTGAACTCTTTCAGGATCTGGCGTCGCCCCTCGTTGTCGTTGCCATCTGCTAACATGGATCGAACCACTGCTCGGTAACCCGTGAGTGAATTAACCACGGTCGCGTGCTGTAAAATGCGAGTCGCATAGGGATAGGTCTCCGTCATGGCTCTGCAACAATAGGAATGGGTGTGTGGGATCCAGAGGGCCGTGTTTTATAGACCCTGTCACACATGCGCGCCTATACGTAGCTCTACGGGATACATGCATTCCATACAGGCGGTGGGAAACCCGGATGTTGAAAGTACATGCATACGGTCTAAGGAAAAATTGGAACTCTTCTGTGTTCGGAGGTAGTTTTAGTGAAACCCGAAGTGACGTCACACACACTTGCGCAGAACCCACACCACCAAACCACAACCATGTGTATATTTCTATACTACGACCAGACTGCGCATGCGCAGACTCTTGAACACGGGCGAACCATGAGTCCAGACGGATGCTCCTTCACGAGAGCTTCAAAATAAGACCATTAGGAGCTCCCCTAGATCTCAAAACGTCTATTTCCATATCCTTTGTCTACTGCGCATACTGCGATATTCCAACCCCACACCCACCCCGGTAGATGCGGCTTCACGAATGCTTCACATTGATACCTCAAACGACTCCATAGGACCACTAGTGGCCCACCTAGACCCCAAAACGTCTATTTCCACACCCTTTGTCCACCGGGCATGCATAGAATGACGATATTCCTACCCCACATCCACCCAGTCAGATGCTGCTTCACGAATGCTTCACATTGATACCTAATACGACTCCATAGGATCAATAGTGGCCCACCTAGTCCCTAAAACGTGTATTTCCATACATTTTGTCTACTGCGCATGCGCAGAATGACGTCAGTTCCACGTCACACCCATCCCGGTGGATGCGCCTTCACGAATGCTTCACATTGATACCTCACTCGACCCAATCGGACCATGCAGCGTATTTGAAGTCTGGGGACTACTTTTTCTCCGCGGAAGCTTTTTTCCGCGACCGCATCACCGCCAGACATGACCGCATCACCGCGGAGGAATACAAGGTCAAAGGTTGCCGAAACTATAGTGGTCAAAACTTGGCACCCAGCCAATGCTGATGCAACCTATAACCTTGAGCTGGTGGCGCCCCCTGTCGGAAGCTCCACGGGAATCAAGAGTTATCTCTCAAGTTTAAGTGCAAAGAGGTCAATATGACCTTTTTTCACCTTTCCATACTACTATGCTCGCCTGGGCTATCTCGGCGACGTGCTCATGAATTAACGCCTTTATATATGATATAGAATGGGCATTGCTCATTGCGCTGCATCTTCACAACGTCAAAGTGTCTTCTTGAGTTTTTTATGCGCCAACGAATATATAAAAGATTGCTCTCGAAACAGACCAGGAAGAAGTTTGATAAGTCTGCCCCAAACAGTGTTCAAACAAAATGACAACAAAAGACCACGTAGTTCAGAAAAGATTTAATAAAACTAACCAACCAAAGAATAAGCACAGTTACAAAATTTGATACAATATGTCACACACCTTTGCCCTGCTATAATATAAGCAGGTTAAATGATTCTAAATGTTCATAAACAGTCTGTTAAAAGGCCAATGTATTTCGTTTTCTTTCTTGATGATTGTACAACTTCCTTTATCCCGTGTCGAATCCTGTTGTCCACTTCTCGTGAAATCCACACGTTTCACATAAAACAGTCCAATGCTTGCGACCATCGACACACAAGGCCAAATTCTGTAACTCGAACCAAGGGACAACACGATGGGAATTTCTCTCAACAATGCGACTTCACAGTGAAATTACACAAGTCTCCACATACGGACTTTTAACCAGTACTTCTGCGCTCCAATTCTACTCACCCGCTTTTGCATGAAAACGCTTGTCGACAGTTCAAAACTTCCTCAACTAGTCTCTCGAACCTCTCTCAATATTACAGACTGTCACTTTGTGAAATACGAGAAGTTATTTTGAAGATTTGGACTCACCCGTATTTTATTGTACTGCATATATTTGATAATTATTGCAGATTGGCAATGTTCGATTATAGAGCATTGTGTTCAGGCTGTATGGTACATGTATCCAAGGTGTGATCAGTGTAATGGGCGCAACTTTCTGCCCAGTCTGAATTTCTCCAGCTTGACGGAACAAAAGAGGTAAGCTTTTCTGTGTCCTAGAATGGACGATAACAATTTGTTTCCTTCAAACAGGATTCAATGCCCCCCCCCCCCTTGGATATATTTTAATTAGGGCTGATTTCAACTGAGTCTGATACACATAATTAAATATTAACTCACGTGGGCTCTTGAGAATAAACAAGTCACATGTGAATCGATAGTGAATCATCAGTTGTTAACGGGAGCATCCAAGCATTTGTTTAACTGTAGACGAAAGTAATTCATGGACAAAACTGTTTGTATTCAGACTTGAGATCACATCTCCCTTGAAGCACATGCGTGTTTCATTGTATGGAGAAGAGAAGAATTTTACATTTGGCTTCTGGGAACTACTTTGCGTTTGACATTAGATTGTCATTATGCTGTGTGTCGATGTCTATCTACTAATAAAATACCATTTTGTTTCAAACGTCTCGGGTCTTGAACCCGAATCTTGCAAACGTTCCATTCAATGTTATATGTCTGGACCCTCCAGGTTAGACTACACCACAAGCCCTGTAGTCTCGTAATTACCTGCCAAATTCACAACTTGTCCATACAATTCAAATCACAGGTCGGAAATTCACAATCGGACATACCTGTTCATTCGTCAGCTTCAATATTAGGATACAATGCATTGACTTCAGTGAATGGACGCTGGTAACACAACGATGACTTGTTCCGAAACATTCGATTCGCAAATCGAATAGCTGCTTGTACGTGATGTCTTTCTGACGTTTTCTATACTTATTTTCCGATGATTTAAAGAAACTTTTCTATTTACAGAACGTTTCCTTCCATTGTTATCTCCGCTCCCTTTCTTTTGGGAACATACATCAGTACTACCGCTATATCTGTGATCACCTTCAGCACCTCTCAGATGATCGCCCTGCACAGATCGTTTCCGTGGATTGTCTCGAACATTTCGTCTCAGTTGATCATTATTCAGATAGCGCTGGGGATTATTCACCTTCACATCGTCATCCACAGTGTTTATATCTCTCGCGCGTCCGTTATCCGCAACCTCCTTTCCTGCAATAGCATTTATGGAAAGTTTTGCAACTGTTTCTCTCTGGTCAATTACTTGTTTATATCTTCGTGAAGGGTAACCACCAGCAGATTTCTGATCAGTGGCCGGTTTCCCGCTTGGATTGATGCTTCTTAAGGAATTCTGTCCGTCGTTTGTTCCTTGATCAGGCTGGTCGCACCACATAAGCTCCTGAACACAAACCTGTTGAGGCGGATGGGAGAATATAGAGTGGACAATTTGTATCCCACCAATACCTACGGAAGCATCTGATCGGCGGACATTTTTACCAGATTGTTCTCGGAATTGACCTATATCGATTCTCCGTACATTAGTTCCATCGCTACTCGATTCTAACGTTTCCATATTTTGTTCTGTAGGTGAGACGGATATGGGGATATCATTATTGCTATGCATCTCTATGTAGACACCAGACGTGTCTTGCTCAGCGCTTTCAACGTTTGGTGTGCTGAAACACTGACCCATAATTGTCGCGACAGTGTGTCTTGAAAGAACCTGCGAATATGACACAGCGCTTCTTCGTCAGTGCTTTATGTTCTGGTGATCAAGCACTCCATCTGTTATCTACAGTATAATTAACCATTTATGTTCGTGCCAACACAATCAGATGCGTTCGAAATGATAACTGTCCAAAAGTATCTGCAATAATGAAGAGAGACTGTGCACAGTGGTTCCTTTGACAACTACATCAATATTATCAGCGGTGAACCTTTGCCTTTCCGTTTTCAGTTCAGTGTTAATTTTTCCATCACGAAATTACGAGTGGAATGAACGAAAGCAGGACGTGACGCTCAAACCTAGCTAAGTTCCACGAAGCGCTATATTATACTTGGCTAGCTCCATACTGTCCTTAGCAACGAACAGTTCGTGATATCAGAAGTTTTCGTGAACTTCTGGTGATATCTGAAACCGGTGTAATGCCAGAATGAACAAGCGCTGAATGAGCGCAAAGACCTCCGTCGAGGCAACAGGGTCAGTAGGGGAATAGTACATCACTGAATAACATAGGGCCGGATGAAGCTCAATTTTGCATTTGTTGACGTGAACTTCACCAATGGTAATTAACGTGAGGTTCCCCACTAGCATGTCCAGCTAGGGATGTGGAAGTCACATTCCCCGCAAATAATATTTCTTTGATTTCACGTGCTTGAAATATTGGGGTATGGAATAGAGTATATTGATGGAAAACCTGGAATACTGCTTGAGACATTAGGCCCCTTCCCACCCACACCCCCCATGAGAGGACACCCCCACCCAAATCAACACGTTAGGGGCAGAAATGAGACCCTGTGTGCCTAGTTTTACCAACTTGCTTGTGATTTTATGCTATAGGCCCTACACATCAACACTTCATATTTTGTACGTGTACAGTATAGCATCCTCATTGACAGAATCCTCTACAAAACACATCTGATTTTACCGACACTTCGTTCTGATCTGTCTCAGCATCATGTGTGGATTCAATGGGCTCGGAATAATTTTGTATACTGGTGGTTACAGGTCACCTTCACCATCAATTACCATGGACTTGTACATGTATCACATTCATATTGAATGGTGATGGCTGATGAGAATATTGCCAATATGGAACAAATGGCTGGATTCCAGCGAATAAAAAGTTCATGTTAATCATAAACAACATACAATTAATAATACTATCAAATAATTATGTATATTCCTTGTCGACATCAATATAATACAGACAATATTATGACTGAATCAGGGTAACAGATATCCAAGGGTATATATGTCTACACTAAACTGAAGGAGATCCATGATGCGTATTATATTATGTTGTAAAACTTCACTTGCTAATCTCGATTATGTTGCTTATTGTGAAAATAAATGAAGTTATGAAAATAAATTTAGTATGATTGCATTGCCCAGTATCCTCAAATTAGAAATATCTTCAGCAGCTAAAGTTAAGCCAATCATAACAATATATAACACCATGGTACTCAGGAAATGAAGTCTTTGTTTCTAGAAGCTAAATCATTTCTGACACATTCAAGTCCTCACCTGGTCAAGGGAGATAATTTTGTAAAAAAAAAAAAGAAAAAAAAAAGAAAGAAGCAAGTATAGATCCACACTGGCGCAGACCAGAAAGTTGTATGACCTTTGATGATATTTGTGGAGCATGCTGCAGGACTTCAACTTTCATGAATCTGATATTATCCACACAACCCATTCTACATGATATTTTTGCCATAGCACCGATAAACTAGATCCCTTCATTTATGTGGTCTAGATCCAGGAGCTATTGGGGGCTGCAGGTTTTGTAAAAGTTAGATCCAATTATTCTGAGAGAAGGAATGAAGTCTGGCATGGTTGTTTTGAGGTAAAACTGGGCATCCTTGAAAATGTCTGACCGATTGACACATGTATCACTCTGCCGGTCATCATTACATGCGTAATGTTTATTTCCTGAGGAATCAGGAGGGGGGGGGGGTTGTGGCCAATCACTGACTCTGATGCTTATGTGCTTCATGACGTATGTGACAGGTTTATGGACTTTACAACATGTTGGCAGAAGATTATTGTATCTTACATCAAGTTTATGGCTGGAACTATGAAATAAATTTAAAGGTAAACATATGCCAAAGCATTGTACATGTATATGTGCTATGTCGCTGTAAATTGCAGGATTAGTGGTCTGTGGACTGCGTGGTACAGTTACGGGCAGCGGCACATGTCTGCATAAGTTTTTCAGTGCTCTCCAGGTAAATGCCATGACTGGAAATATGAAATTAATTCAAAAGTAAACATGCCATATATGACATTGTACATGTATAAGCTTATACATGTGACATGTTGCTGTGAATCACACGTTTTTTGGCTTGTGAACGATACTGTTATGGGCAGCAGCACGTGTTTGCAGAAGTTTACTGATGGTTTTCCAGTCCGAAACAGGCAGGGAAATATGAATTTGACCCAAAAATCAACCGGACTATTACACAAAAATACTACAATATAGTACATGTTGTTTGTGTTGAAGTTTCACACAATTTGGATTTCACGAACTACGTGACAGGTTTATCATGTACGACACATGTTGGCGGAACTTTATTGATTGTTTTCCAGTCCGAAACAGGCAGGAAAATATGAATTCGCAGAGAAAAGCAAACCTGCATTTTACATAACAAAGACATAAATTTGGTACATGTGCTGCGCGTTGATAAATCGCACAATTTTGATTTGGCAGACTACAAAGTCTTATGGACTACGGGACATGTTGGCGGAAGTTTTCCAATGCATTCCCAGTCCCAAGCAAGGAAGGAAATATGAATTTGACCCAAAAATCAACATGACTATTACACAAAAATGCTACAATATTGTACATGTTGTTTGCGTTGAATTTTTGCACAATTTGGATTTCGAGGACTACGTGACAGGTTTATCATCTACACCACATGTTATCAAAACTTTGCTAATGGTTTTTTAATCTGAAACAGGCAGGGAAGTATGAATTTGCAGAAAACAGCAAACCTGCATTTTACATAATACATGAATTTGGTACATGTGCTGCGCGTTGATAAATCGCACAATTTTGATTTGGCAGACCACGTAAAAGTCTTATGGGCTACGGGACATGCTGGTGGAAGTTTTAATGCATTTCCAGTCTCAATCAAGCATGGAAATATAAATTTGACCCAAAAGTAAACATGAATTTTGAATAAAAACAAAGAAAAATAGCACATGTTGTTTGCGTTGAATTTTCATACAATTTGGGTTTCACAGACTATGAGACAGGTTTGCCATCTACGTTATATATCAGTGGAAGATTACGGATACTTTTTCCAGTCCCAAACATGCAGCAAAATAAAAAATAAACGAAAAATAAAACATGCATTTTACAGTTGTACACAACATTACAAGTATATGGACCAAACCCCCTTTGTTCGGTTATTGATTTAACGACTAATTGGCTATAGTTCGATGGAACGAGACTATCTGCATTAGAACATATGTCATAGAACATGTTCGCATAGATCTGGAGTAATGAAACACTCTTGGAAACAAGAAATGACTCAAAATACAAACCCGGAAATGGAAAACAACAACATGTCTTGGTTTGCGCGACCTTGGTGACCTTCCCCACCGTAAATTTTATTTCGGGAAATAGAGCCTAATAACGTGTTTGCTGGTGGAAAGCTGGGGCATAAACTTCTCTACGCGGGGGACAAAAGGACAAAAGAGGGGGGACAAAAGAAGGGACAAAAGAAAGTGACAATACGAAGCTGCGCATCTGAAAACCCCTCGGCTCTAGGCGCCAGCCATTCATAATGTATTCAATTTGAAGCAAGACTTCAGGAACACCAAGCAGTCAAGTGACAAATATACAGATTATGAAAAATTTTGCCATTAGAAATGGCCTTGAATGTTTCCGTCCAATCAGAGAAACCGGTATTCATTACATAAGTCTGTTGATGCATCGATGATGTATACCAAATTTTACATCGAGCATTTGAAAATTATCAGAGATAGAGATCATTAATGATTTCGCATGAATTAAAGATGGCCGCCCATCCTTCCCACCACTCAGAGAAACTGATGTGGTTATTCATTGCAAGTCTCTTGATACATGGATGCTGTATACCAAGTTTCATATAGAACACTGAAATGGTATCAAAGATATACATCAATCATCATTAAAGATTTTGCATAAATTAAAGATGGCCACCAAGGTTTCTGCTCAATCAGAAAAACCAGAACTGTCTGTTGATGCATCGATGATGTATACCAAATTTTACATCGAGCATTTGAAAATTATCAGAGATAGAGATCATTAATGATTTCGCATGAATTAAAGATGGCCGCCCATCCTTCCCACCACTCAGAGAAACTGATGTGGTTATTCATTGCAAGTCTCTTGATACATGGATGCTGTATACCAAGTTTCATATAGAACACTGAAATGGTATCAAAGATATACATCATTAAAGATTTTGCATAAATTAAAGATGGCCACCAAGGTTTCCGCCCAATCAGAAACGCCAGAACTGTCATTTATCGTAAGTCTATTGATGCATCGATGATATATACCAAATTTTACATCGAGCACTCAAATGGTATCAGAGATAGAGATCATTAATGATTTCGCATAAATTAAAGATGGCTGCCCATCCTTCCCGCCACTCAGAGGAACTGATGTGGTTATACATTGCAGATTTCTTGATACATCGATTCTGTATACCACGTTTCGTATAGAACACTTGATTGGTATCAGAGATATATATCATTAAAGATTTTGCATAAATTAAAGATGGCCGCCAAGGTTTTCACCGAATCAGGGAAACTGGTTTGGTCATTCCTTTGAAGTTTCTTGATGCATCGATGATCTATACCAAGTTTCACACTGAACAGAGAAATGGTACCTAAGGTACACAAGATTAATGATTTCGCATAAATTAAATATGGCCGCCAAAGTTTCCAACCAATCAGGTCCAGATTCAATAGGGTTCTGGGTCATGAGCATATGGATGTGCAGTGCAAATTTGGTGTGCCTAGGGTAAGTCGTTCTAAAGATATCTTGGTAACAAGAAAGCTGTGATGGTTTCGCATAAATTAAAGATGGCCACCAAAGTTTCCAACCAATCAGGTCCAGATTCAATAGGGTTCTGGGTCACGAGCATACGGATGTGCACTGCAAGTTTGGTGTGCCTAGGGTAAGTCGTTCTAAAGATATCTTGGTAACGAGAAAGGTGTGACGGACAGACGGACGGACGGACGGTACGACAGACGGACGGACATGACGACAATACCCTTCGGCCAAATTTTGGCCGAGGGGTAAAAAACGTGATAAAGGACAAAAATAGGGGATTTTGCTGAAGAGTTGCCCAAAGGAAGATAACTCAAGAAGAAAAATCGAATTAAAAGTTTGATTGTTCATATTGAAAAAAGTTAATAACAGAAAATGAGTAGTAATTGCTGCATTATTTGTCTTTTTCGCTATTTTTGTATTTTTCATTATTCATGTAAATATTCTTTGTTGTTGCGAATTAGAGAAATAACGGCGAATTGGAGAAAAGATGTTGAATTAGAAAATAAATGTGAATTAATGGTGAGATGGAGAATACTGGCGAAATAGAGAATACTGACAAATTAAATGGCGAATTGAGAATACTGGCAAATTAAATAATAATGACCCTATTACAGAATAATGGCAAATTAGAGAAAAGATGTCGAATTAGAAAATGAAGGTGAACTTAATGGTGAATTAGAAAATAATGGCGAATTAGTGATTATTGGCACTTAGAGGACAATGGCCAATTAGAGAATAATGGCGAATTGGAGAAAAGATGTTGAATTAGAAAATAAATGTGGAGAATACTGGCGAAATAGAGAATAATGGCAAATTAAATGGTGAATTAGAGAATACTGCCAAATTAAATAATAATGACCCTATTAAAGAATAGTGGTGAATTAGAAAAAAGATGTCGCATAATGGTGAATTAGAAAATAATGGCGAATTAGTGATTATTGGCGCTTAGAGGACAATGGCGAATCAGGGAATAATGGTGAATTGGAGAAAAGATGTTGAATTAGAAAATAGATGTGAATTAATGATTAATGGTGGGATTTGACAAATTAAATGGCGAATTAGAGAATACTGGCAAATTAAATAATAATGACCATATTACAGAATAATGGCGAATTAGAGAAAAGATGTCGAATTAAAAAATGAAGGTGAATTAATGGTGAATTAGAAAATAATGGCGAATTAGTGATTATTGGCACTTAAGAGGACAATGGCCAATTAGAGAATAATGGCGAATTGGAGAAAAGATGTTGAATTGGAAAATAAATGTGAATTAATGGAGAGATAGAGAATACTGGCGAATTAGCGAATAATGGCAAATTAAATGGCGAATTAGAGAATAATGGCAAATTAAATAATAATGACCAGACCCTATTAAAGAATAGTGACGAATTATGAAATAATGCCGAATTAGACAATAATGGCGAATTGGAGAATAATGACGAATTGGAGAATGTCAAACTGACGAAAAATGGCCAATTGAAAAATAATGATGAATTAAAAAATAGCATTATAGACTGGCGAGTTGAATTAAAGAATGGTGAATTAAAAATGCTGAATTAAAGAATGGTGAATTATTGAATGATGAATTAAAGAATGGTGAATGAAAGAATATTACTGAATTATACAATGGTGAATTATAGATGAATTAAAGAATAAGCTTAGTGAATTATAGATTGGTGAATTGAATATAATGATGAATCATAGAACAGGGAATTAAAGAATGAATTAGAGAATGTTGAATTATAGAATAGTGAATTAAAGAATGGTGAATTAGAGAAAAGGGAGATTACACTCGCAGACTCATAACCCACTCTTTCTCTCCATTGTGCTATGTTAGTGTGAGCGTGAGTGTGGCAGGGTTTATGTTCAGTTTACGGAAGTCCCCGAAGGACGCATTAGCTATGACGTGTCAGTCACGATGTTAGCCGAACTTGCTAGACAAGACGTTCGTCGCCATTGTTGTCGGCGTGTAGCCGAAAGTGTTGTAGACATTTCATGGAATTTGGCTGTGTTCACAGTAAGTAGGGTACCGAAATTTGTATGAATTATTGTCTTTAGATGTCATAGATATGAATGTCATGCTAGTTTGATGTTTCTGAAACAGTCTGACGAGTAAATCAATAGATTTATGTAACGGTGAAACGAGCACTGTTTAGAACGCATGCTTACGATAACGGTTTGATAGTTGTGGGCCATTCACGCAGGCTATCGTGTAGTAAATGATTACTATGATTACTATGATCACTGAATTTATCCGGTAACAGAATCCAATCACTTGTATGAATTAATTTGCTGATTTCTTGATAGAACTAACGATAGTACAATGTATAACGTGGAGCCTGTAGGCAGTAACCATGGCAACGATTTGTTGACCTGTTGTCTGTCAGATTGTAGATTTGAGAAGCTTTATACACAGAATGTCTGAGATATAAGATTAATAAGAACTGTCACGGTTGGATAAGGACAGATCATCAGCATTTGATATTGTATAAAGAAAAATGTTTATTTTTTTATTGAAGCTAGGTCTATTGCTTTGTCATTTATTTTTGTAAATCTAGTCCTGTACTAATTCAGCTCATTTTATTGTGAACAGTTACCGACCACAGCGTGCCGGTGATATTGGTTGGACAATACGGTTGTACAATTATACATGGTATCTGAGATCGTCAGAGAAGGGTAGCGACGAATAGTTCACACATTCTGCTTGGCCGATACATTTGAATGCCCATGTAGGGACCGATTCACGTATTCATCTGTGCCATTTGGATGGTTTCGCAACTAGGGGTGAGTTTATGATGTAATATTATCATAACTGTATATTGTTACAAGGTTGAAATTATTATTGTGATAAGTGGATATGTATGGAAGGCATTATGGTGCCATTATGTCATAATTTTATTGTATGTCGAAATACATGTATAACTGGATACTATGCATTGGTCAAATAGCATAACTTAGTGATGGATGACACATGTATGGAAGGTCAACTGGTGCTATAATCATGACCATGTTTTATTATAATTTAAGACAACCAAACTGATTATCAGTTATACTGATTTATGTAATACTAATGATGTAGTATTTTGAAATTGGGATTTATTTGTCTGAAAATTGACTAATTGTTATAAATCTTAATTATTCGAATTAGTGAGGTGTGTTCAGAAATAGGTGTGATTGTATAGCGTTGTGTGCTAAATACTTCAACCGATTAATTTAATGAATTAGTAATCAATCTAAAATTTCATTTTATATCAATTATAAAGAGTCATTCCTGAGTCATTAATATAATATTAATTGCATCTAAATTTCTGTATGCTAAACAACTTGACTATGTAATTGTAAAACATTAATTCATTCAAACTTGTGATGGTTGCTTAACCATGGTAACTTGATCGATTAATTAATAGTAATTGAATCAATTAATTTCAACGATTAACTTCAGAATGTTGTTAAATTTTGATTGTTCAAATTTTATTCGAAGTTGAATTGATGTTTCAAATATATAGGGCTAAGTGAGAGTAATCTCCCCTGGGTTAAGAATATATTGGATACTGATGGTCAGTGTTATATGGAGTCACCCTCATAACTGACAAATCGCTATAGTAAATGCATGTAGCAGGAAGCGTTATCAATTATTGTGTTGATGCAATACTTTTGTACACTATAATTGTATACTATGTCTTCTGAGAATTGTAATCACGGTAACTAACTGAATATTACTCTTTGATGTAATTTCAGGGTTTTTCTGGTTTTTCTGGTTCTACTGGAATCTTCTGTATCTGTATCATTAAATACGATCCTTGAGCTCAGCTATGGAATCTTGGTGTTGGTCATTCCTATTGGCTTAGTGGTTACCTCCCCTCTTACATGGTGGCAGCGGTGGGATGGTACACATCACATACAGACCCCCTAGGTTGCCAGGCAACGGACTCATACGTATGACGTAGTGGGATGCCATCTCGACGTGGGTGCAACGTGGACGATTTCCGGTGACGACCTGTGCTAAAGAGGAATCGCTATCACATCAGACAGCCGGATGTTACAACAGTGGCAGCTAGAAGGCATACGAACATTGAACTGATCTGAAGTGAAAGTAGAAGATTTGGGACAGTGTCTAGGAAAAAAACACATGACCGGACCGGCAGAGATATATCCTTTCTGGTGCATTTGAAAGTGGGAAATTTGAACTGTCAAATAAAACATGAAAACCACAACAACAAAATAATTGAAATTCAGAATTACATGTACTGTATGAAATATGTATTTTATGTGATGAAATGTTTTGTCCAGATCTAGTCATTGTAACAAATGAAATTTGGATTGTTACTGTAAGATATCTGTAATATCTGGTGAAAATGGCGACGGAAGTAGATGAAAAACTTGCTACGTTGAACCTTGAGCTGGATGCCCTGAGAAACCAGCTGCGTTCCCAGGGTGAGCGTATCCAGAATGCAAATTCATCAGGTCGGAGTGATTCGAAACCTATGGTAGTTATTTCGAGCCACAAGCTCGAGAAGTTTCGAGATAAACCACAAAAGGTAACAGACCCCACCATTCGCGAATGGGTGGCGGACATACGTAGTCATAGTAAATCCCGTAAACTTTCAGATGCAGACTTCGCCACATTCATTTGTGACCACCTGGCTGGGAAAGCCAGGTTAGAGATTCAAGGCCGTGGGGAAGACATTCGCAATCGACCAGAAGAAATCCTTAAAACACTTCAGCAAGTGTTTGGAGATGGAGACGAGTTGCCAGCTTTGCAGCAGCGTTTTTACGCACATACACAGGGGTCAGAGGATGTCGTGACCTGCTCGTTGACTCTAGTTGACCTATACGACCGAATTGTGGAAATGGATGACTCTTTCAAAGCCTGTAGAGAGGCATCTTTAAAGGGGCGATTCGCAGAGTGTGTGAGGGACGAAGGTCTCCGTAGGGAACTATGACGTCTCAACATCGAAATGGCTAGTT